>MU228104.1:7944070-7960234 GCA_018584345.1 Thuja plicata
TATATATATATATATATATATATGAAGTTTTGGATTTTTATAAGCTAAAAAATTATTATTATTTATCTATATACATTTGAAAAGTTAAATAATAATAATATTAAAATTTTATATTTTATATTAGAATTTCTAAACTATAACCAATAATCAATAAATTCCTAGACATTCTAAACCATAACCGTAATCAATATATTATTTTATAATCTTTCAAATTAAAAAATACTTAATATTTATATTGTATAAGAAAAATAAGAAATACTATACAAAAATAAATAAAATTTAACGACTATTGGATGATTGCAAATAAATGGCATAACCTCTATTTTGGGTCGAAGTTCTAAAGGTTTAAAACATCCACAAGCTTCTAGAAAAGGGACACATGTCACCATTTCATGCCAGTCTTGAAAATGAATGAAAGCAAGGCTATGGGAAAATGACGTGTCACATGATGAGGACAAACAACCTATGGGACCCACCGTCCAACAAAAAATGACAACATATACCGTGGTTCGTTGGATGAGCGCGGATTAATGACATAAGGTCTATACCAGCCCGAATGTGGGAAAGATAAATAATTTCTACAAACTGCCTCCAAAAAAGAGACACGTGTCACTAAACATTGTGTTAACATATTTAATTAACTATACTTAAATTCTAACGATATAAGCTCTATTTTAGGATGAAGTTCCAAAGCATTAAAAAATCTTCAAAAAATTTCTGGAAAAGTGACACGTGTGATGTGTCATTATTTAGAAAGAAGAAATAATTTTTTTTCCTTGGGAATACTCAAAATTTATAATAGGATTCTATAAATTTTTCCATTTAGGTTTTAACTTTTGAACTTTTGAGGCTTTTGAAATTAAGGGACTTAGTCACTTAGATTGGTCCTTGGAGTCTTGGACAAACTAGTTAACCAGGGAGATTCAAAAATGGGTAAGAGATTGAGGGACGCAATAGACTATGTCTGTGCTAGTCTATTCAAATTGAAATTCCAGATAAAATACATCTTCTACATCTCGCGTTTTTAATTTTTGAATCTCGTGATTTAGATTGTAGAGCTAGAATTAGGGGTTGAACTTGAGGGTTTGCATTTTCAGGATTGTAGTTGTCTAGCTTTATTTTTAACCATTACCAGTGATGGGGAAAGTGAAAACTACAACTAACAGCCAAGTGAATGATAAACTAGATTGTACCCAACTGGTTAAAACCCAAGGATTCACTCACGAATACCATGATA
Source organism: Thuja plicata (assembly GCA_018584345.1). Lineage (NCBI taxonomy): Eukaryota > Viridiplantae > Streptophyta > Pinopsida > Cupressales > Cupressaceae > Thuja > Thuja plicata. The sequence continues at coordinate 7,945,308 of MU228104.1, forward strand.
TTTATGATCTTGTTGTCCATGGTTCTAGGAGAATCACAAAAAAATGATTTGCACTGTTTAATAAGGTCGCAAATGCAAGTGGTAGGGCACAATTTACCATTTTTAACACAATATTAAATACAAGTACAAATAAAATTACATTGTGGGATGTTGGATTGAGACCCGTGATGTTACTTGAAGTATTCCCTTTCCCAAATATTGTCATGGTCTGCGCCCAAAATTATGATGAAGATAGAAAAGCAATTGTCAATAAAAATACTCAAAATAAAAATTTATCCATCACCAAGGGAGAATTTGAAAGATTGCTGGACCTACTTGGCTTGGAGCACAAAACTCAAACGTCCACATTGACCTAGAAAAGTTGTTAGAGGAATTTGAGAGAATCAATGCAAATGATAAAGATTCATTTATCAAAGGTATAACAATGCATGGTGTCCAATTGGATTAGAATCATAAGATCCTTAAGATTTGATATTTTTGTTCCATGGGTTCAGGATACTATTTCCTTGCTAACATTTTACCTAGAATTGGAAAATAATAGGGAAGTGGGTGACAACCTTTGTGAAATGATTTATTATATCCATTGTGTAGCTCAACCAATAATATATAATTTTGTTGAGCACATTGTTCAATCCATGCAAAAATAATTAGAAATAATTAAAAGAGGTTCTTGTAAGACATTTAGGTTCACAACCTACTTCTGCTATCTTCTTCTAGGAAAGTATCGTTCAATGTTTGAGACTAAAAAGCTTCAGATTTAGGTCATTGAGAATGATGAGAAGACTCAGAAGAGAATAATGTGTCTAATATATGAATGGACACCAAAGATAAGGATGCATGATAATTGAAAGAACTACAACCATTTTGTAGAATTCTTTTTGGAACCAATGTATTATGAAATTACCAGTACTCAAATGCCTAGATTTCCTATATCTTTTAGAGATTGCATTCAAAATAGAATTCAAATATAATTGGCTAATTGGTTCTTCATAGAATAATACACCGTGTTAAGGTTTTACAGATTAGCAGTAGAACCCTACAAACTTCCAATACATGTGACAAAGAGGGTATTTGCATTGGAATCTTTACGATAGATGAAGACCACAAATAAATTATTTCATGGTCAATAAAAGAAGAGCATATTTTATTCCTTACCTTTCTCACATGGAGGGTTCACAATTGAGAGAAAAGCATTCAATGTGGCACATGATTTTTAGATTTTTTTTTCTTTATTGTTGATAGCTATTAGTAGTATGATTCGTGTGATGTCATTCAATCAAGGCTTGTGGCAAATAAGAAATTTGCAAGAAAATTTAAACATGAAAGTAAACCATTTCTAGGAATGTTGAAAAGTAGGGACTACTGGGATGAGGTCAAAAAAGTGATGGAGAAAATTGTGTCTGACAAAAATAATTCAATAGAAGGATTGTCATCACAAATTATGACATTACACCCAAAGGGAACAATAGAGAAGGGCATCCAAAATCAAAATGAAAATATGAGGTCCAACACTTTCTACCAAAAAGTTATTGTTCCATCCAAAAAAAAGTTATGCCAAAAAATATAATACAAAAATGTATGGACAAATAGTGGACTCGAACCAAAGTTATTAATTTTTGGACTATGAGGAAGAATCTTAGGGAACCAAAGACCAGTGCAGATCTTGATGATATCGAAGAGGATTATGAGTTTCAAAAATTGTGGAATAAAGAGAATCCCACTAAAGCATATAATAAAAGTGATGAGGATAATGAGGACAAGATTGAGGAGAATCCCAAAACTACTCCAACAGCTACTAAAAACTCTGCAAAATTGAGTGAGGACATGAAACAAACATATACCAAAGGAGAAACCATTATGGAAAAAATAGGGTTTGGAGGTCACAGTGGTTTGGTTCCCCGAGGAGAAGGCATTTGGATGCTAGTGTTCTTAGAAGTTCCAAGATAATGTGGTGAGAAACCAGTCATTGGAGTTGAATCATCATAGAAAGGTATTACTCATACCCCTGCATCTCAATTTTTTAGAGGTATTCCTTTTGGTACTAAATCAAGTGCCACTGCCACTGGTGGGGAATCTGGGGATAATACCCACACTCAGATTCAATCACAACTAGAATATGGTATTGGTCATGGTTTTGAATCAAGTGCCACTGTCATTAGCATAGATAGTACCCACACTTAGATTTAATCACAATCATAACATGATATTGGTGTTGGATCAAGTGCCACTACCATTGGTGGGGATGACATGGGTACTAGTGCTAATTTTTGTGAACAAGTGCAGCAACAAGATATCTTTCACAAGAGGCCAATAGTAGAAGATACTATATAGAATTCCAGTGATCAAGGCATTGTGAAGAAGCAAAAGGTTATGAAGACAATGGAAAGTACAACTCCAAATCTATCATTTTCCACTCCAAAATCTATTGTTTGCAACCTCAAAACAAACCCCTCAAAAGAGTCCAAAAAATCCACTTGCAAGTGACAATGGGACAAGATTAGGAATGAGTGTTGCTAATCCTCAAAATGCATTAGTTAGAACCACGGGCATAGGTGAGGGCACATACATTTCTATAAGTTCTATTTCACCTTTCAAACATTAAATAGCATCAACAACCCTAAATTTTCATTATAATGCTTTCCTTGATCAATTTTTAGAAAGAACAAATATGAACAAAGAAAATAAGAAGAAATTGAAGAGGGGTGTGGCTACTGCAGCTTTAGAGGAACAACATGCATCGAATAGAGTATTACCCACATATGACCCAAACAAAACAATGATGGAGTTCATGGTTATTATGCCCCCAAATAAAAATAAAAATGTACCACAGAGTCAGATAGATCCCTCTGAATTTTACTTTAGCACCATCCAAATGGATTTTTACAAAGTTAAAAACGTGGGAAAAATTAATGTGTCTAAAAACACCAACAAAGTGGTCTACACATCACTACTCAAGGTGGAGAGAGAGAAAAATAAGCTGGAGAGACAAATAGAAAAAGTTATAGGCAACCCTAAAAAATGAGAAAGCAAAGAGGAAAACATCAGATAAAAAGTACAGTGAATTACATAAAAGGATAATTTTTTTGCCTCTACATCAACAATTACAAAGCACGAATAGATGGAGGTAGAAGTGAATGAACTGAAGGAAATATTGGTTGAAAGCATTAAAAAATTTGACAATGCAAGAGCCACTATAGCATAAGTATACAAAAGGTTGGAGACTGGTGCGACCACAAGAAAAAATTTATAGAACTAATTGGAACATGAGAGAGAAAAAGAAAAAAAAGTGAGAAAAAAAAGTAGAGGAAGAAATAAAAAATGGTGAAAAAATGACACAAGAGCTACAGAGGAAAAATAATACAATTAAATCTTCCCAAGATAAATTGATCAAAAATATGAAACATACAATAAATTATATAAAACAAAAAATTGGGGGCAAATAATGCAGAGGAATGACCAGTTGTGTTAGTGGTTCACATTGCATGAAAGTCTGAGAGTACATTTTTGGAAGCTGCATGAACACATTAATGAGAACAAAAATGTTTCTTTAAAAGAGAATATTGCAAAGCAGATTTTGCAAGTAGTCTACAAAACTAGTGACAACTATTTGGCATCCAAGGGACTTAACAACCGCATTGATGCCTTAGTCAAGACATCATCTATCATTGAAAAATGTAAAAAACTATAGGAAGCATAGGAATGTCTTGAAAAATACTGGAAAAAAGATCAAGAAGTTGTAAGATAAGGTAAACAAATTGATAGATCTTGGTTTTTTGAAGCATGTTGAAACAATAAATAAATTCATTGGAAAAGATGATTTTCAAAAAAGGATGGAGGACAAAATGAAGTCTGATTTAGACATTCTTCCTAAGGACACAAGTGAGGCGATCTTTCTAGATTTCATCAAACCATTGACAACCTTGAATGCAACGTTAGATGAAACTGTGTTGCCAAGTCCCTCTTCCAAATACAAATTGCTGACAAATTTCCAGGTCTTACCATATGTTAAAAAAATTTGTACTTCCTTCAGATGAAGAGTGGAGCACCCTACAAAAATTGACAAAGTAATTTCATGAATCATAGTATGTATTGCATCAAGTTCTCTTCTTTTCTCTACTCTTAATTTTAATCTTTTCTATTTTTCTCTATTTGGAACTTAACATTGCTTGAATTAACCCCATTTTATGGAGATGAAAGATGCAAAAATTACTAATTCAACCTATAGACTATGATGCACACCTTTCGGTTTGTAAATTTGCATTCCCAAATTCTTTCAGGTTTTCTGCTTTTCTCTACTCTTAATTTCAAGGTTTTCTGCTTTTCTCTATCTGGAATTTGTCCTGGCTTGAATTAACTCTGTTGAATGAATATGAAAAATTCATAAGTTACTAATCCAACCTATGATGCACACCTTTAGGCTTGTAAATTTTTATTCCTATATTATTTCAGGTTTTCTACTATTCTCTATTTGTAATTTCTATATTTTCTTCTTTTCTCTATATTTAATTTGTCATGGCTTGAATTAAGTTTTAAGTTTTAACTATGTTTTATAAACAAGAAAAATGCAATAGTTCCTAATCCAACCTATGATGGTCATACACGACTTCAAGCTTCTAAATTTGGACAGATTATGACGGGCCTTTAGATTTAGTGCCTTGGTAATTAATTTTGATGTTGAGTCTTGACATGTTGCAAATTGAGCTGAAGCTATTTTTTCTCCCTTACCTCTATAAAAGTGGATTCAAGGTCATTTGTAAAGGATTCTGAAATTTCATATTGAATCTTGAGGGTAGATAAAATAGATATAATTTTGCATACAGAATCACAGAGTTGTGTATTGAATGAATTGTATGGCCATATTTTGAAAGAATTAATGAAAATATCACCATGTATAAATAAACATTACTGTATATCAATAAACACATTATGCTTTCTATTATTTTATTATTTTCTAAATTCATATATTTTGTGTTGTTTTTCTATTTTCTATCTGAAAAATAGAAATTTGAAAAATGAAATTGCATATCAATATTAAATTCCATTGATAGAATCATAAAAATATCATCAAGTTTTTGTAATGAATGATGTAATATAGTAATAAGTTTAATAAATACCTAGAAACTGCTAGTGCTGTATCTCTTAAACTTTCCATATCATCTCATCATCGCCACTTCATCATTAAATTTAGTGCTTCCTTTATTCTTGTCTATGTTTTCTTCACTCCGAGTCTGCATAGCCCCACTTAACTACATCTCAATGCTACTAGTAGATGAGTCACTGTCATTCTTTCTATCATTACCAATTGTCCCAATTTGGTTTCAAGTGTTGCCCAACCCCCTTCTTTTGCATTTGGACCTACATATTTTCAGTTCCCTATCATAAGGAAAACTATTGATATCATACCTAGATGTATAGAGCTTCAAGCAATTTTCCAAATTCTTGTCTAGTTTGTTTCTTAGCTTTGATTTTTGAAACCCCAAAGCATTGAAAACTCTCTCATCCTCCACTGAACCCAATATCATGCTTTAAAATAAATCAATAAGCTTGAAATATTTTGATATTGAATCACCCACCATTTCACTCCGACTTAGAGTTTTCCAAATCTTTGTTACTAATCCCTCTTGATGGGTATTCTCCATTATTTGATATTGTTCTCTCATATTGATTGCAAAATGGGTTGATTTCTCTCTAAGAAGAGTTTCATTTAAAATTCTATTTATAGTTAGTTCATTGAATTCTTCAGATTTACAAAATTGATTTATCAAAGTCATTATCTTAAATCATGATAATCAATTGCATTTTTGAGAGGCCAATATTGAGGAAAAACAATATTAGACATGGCTTCAAGTGGTTTATCATGAGGGAATCTGGTTCGAATCTTTAAGGAAAGATGATTGACGATTCCCTTCATAGAAGCAGGTGTAGACTCAACAATTTTTCTAAACTCTTCCCTTATAACTCTTGCTACTCTCTTCTTCGGGTGCTTTCCTAGTTCTTCGACCATGGTAATGTAGTACATTGGTATCTCAACTCCGTATACATTGGCACATAACCCCCTATTTTCATTGATTTGTAAAAGTTATCATGATTGTTCAAATATATGAGTGTCCGCCACTTAGCAAATTTTTCATCTGATAATATTGGTTGAGTTTGATAGAGATTATCGAGGGTCATGCATGTAAATTTATGTAGCTCAGCATATTCTGCAACATACATAGCTCTTTGCTGAGATTTTTTCATAATATTCCTCATTTCCTCTAGCATGGGGAGAAGAGCTGATAAAGTTAAGAGTGTCTCTATATTACTTAACCTTTGAAGCAAGTCATCAACTTTTGGATACTCTACTTTGTTTCACTTTTTGTACATTAGTCCAATCAAGGATAGATATTCTGAAAAAAATCGATGCATTGGTCCATACAAAGAGATCCATCTAGTATCAACATCCTTAAGAAGCTTTTTCCCACCGGTTATTTCATCACCAGATTTTTGAAATTCCAAAAAAAATTTGGGACATCAAAATAAGTATAAGTAGAGCTCTGATTAAATCTTCAACATTTTTTACAGAAGAAAACTTGCTCACAATTCTAAAAGATAGATTCATTCTGCGGGCCATGCAGTGAATGCCAATAATGTAGGGTGAACAAGAAGTTTCCATCTTTGTGCAAAGACCATTCCTCTAACCTTGTATTACTGAAGCTCCATCCTCTCCAACACATACCAAATTTTTGACAATCGTCAAGTCCTTCATACCTCCATATTCAATTAAAGAACTCTTTACTAGTTGAAATAAATTTTCCGTTGTCGCACTCTCCTTCATTTTAGCAATAGATAGTAGATGAGGTTGGCGGACATGATTATGTATAGTATAAACATGCTTGCATACCCATGATGTATTATCTATTGTCATAACTTCGTCTAAAGACAATGCAATAAATTTTAACTCTCTTATTTTTTCCTTTACATCTTCTTTTTCAACCTCAGCAAGGCAACTTTCCTCTTCCCATCCACTATTTAATCACCAATGAATGTTAGGCTAGTTAGGAACTTTCAAAAGTGTAATACAGAACTCATTGGTGGGTAGTTTTTCATAGCATGCCCTCTGCTCAAAATATAAAAAACAACACTTAACTGAACAAATTTTCCTAGTTGTTCTACTTCCATTGCTTTTCCAAAAATTACTTCAATAGAACCTTTAACTTCAACATGATTTGTCTATAATTTATCATGCAAATAAAATTATTTGGCATTATCAACACGCTGAAATTGCTCCTTTGTTTTCCATATTATCACAGATTTTTCAATTCCATCTATGATTTATTTTTTTCATAAAATTTACCGATATGATTTTCTGTGGTGTCAAGGTTTAGTTGAAACCTCTTTTCCTTGTTATGTTTCCAAGTGCAAATCTTACATCTGCATTCTATTGGATCTTTACCCAGTTAGTAATAATTGAGAGGGGGGGGGGGGGGGGGGAANGGGGGGGGGGGTGAATTAGTGGCCTCAAAAATTAATCCTTAAATCAACCCTTTAATCTTATAACCACAAATTATATCTCAAGTTATCTTCTATCCTACAAGATGAATGCCTTGAATAACTTATATCAATTTACTACTTGTCAAATTACTCTGTTAAACCTTTTTCTGTATATTCACTGATAAGAAGTCATCTATTTACTCTGTTAAACCTTACATGATCATCAACTTAACATCTTCAAACATTCAATCAGTTACATGTCATGAATCTCTCCCTTTGGCATTGATGTCAACATACTATATTATCATACTATACTATTGCTAATACAATGTGAAATATATAGTTTCATCAAGCTTTTCTAATGTAACTATTACAAATGTCTAGCTATCGGTAGGCTCAAATAGATTTGATTTGATTCTTGTAGCTTTTTTTTTATTTGTATTCAATCCCTTCACTGAATGGATGTAGAATATTTCTTTATCTGATTTGATGTGTTCTCCTTCTGTGTCAAACTCTCTCCCTTTGACTGATCTCCTTTCTTTTGATGTTTTCTATTTCTCTTGTCAAGAACTCTCCCTTTGTATCAACAACTCTCTCTTTGTATAATATTTCCATACAATCTCTCTCCCTAAGGATATAATCTCTCCCTATTGGAGTAATGTGATAATGGATAATCTCTCTCCCTTTCCAGAAGGATGTGATAATATCGATAATCTCTCTCCCTTTGACAACAATGCCAAACAAATATCTTAAAATATCTCACATTAATGTCAAGCAATCTATTCTCTCCATCCATAATATATTCCTTGAATTTCCCTTATCCATTACCAATAAAACAATATGCTCTGGTGCTTGGTGATGATATATACCTGTCTGTATATAGATGTAGCTTTGAAGTTCATCTCTTTGCTTGCATCAACATGTATGATATTCTGATAATATGTAGGCTGATGCAACCTTTTAGTCATCTTACTGATTAGTAGACAAGGGTATGACCCCTAGTCTCTTTCTCAAGTACTAAAATGCATCCTTGGACAGTGGTTTGGTGAAGATATCAGCCAATTGTTCCTTGGATTGCACATACTCAAGTATTACCTCTTTTGCCTAAACTTGTTCTCTTAAATAATGATACTTGATGACAATATGCTTTGATTTAGCATGCATGAATGGATTTTTGAAAATGTTTATTGCACTTGTATTATCACAGTAGATAATTACTGGTTTTAGAATTTGCATATGCATACCTTCCAGTAGCTGTTTGATCCATGCAATATTTGAGCAGTTTACAGTAGAAGCAACATATTCTGCCTCTGTAGTAGATTGTGAGATGCATCCTTGTTTCTTGCTGATACATGTGACAAGTCTATCACCCATGAAGAATGCTCCTCCAGTTGTGCTCTTCGAGTCATCAATATTTCCAGCCCAATCAGTGTCGGTAAAGACCTGAAGTTTAAATTTTCCTTCTCTTCTATACCATAAGCTATATTCCTTGGTATTCTTCAGATATCTTAGGATTATTTTCATAGCAGTCATATGTGACTCTCTGGGATTAGCAACTATTCCTACTGCATGTGCAATATCTGGTCTAGTATGTACAACATACATGAGTTTTCCAATCATTGATCTGTACAAAGTGTGATTTACCTTTGATGACTTGTCTTCCTTTGTTAGTTTGCATCCAGTTGCCATCGGTGTTCCAACTGGTTTGGATTCTTCCATCTTGAATATTTTTAGTACTTCTTTGATGTACTTGGATTGTGTAATGAAAATACCTTCTTATTGCATGATCTATAGACCAAGAAAGAACTTGATCTCTCCAAACATAGACATCTCAAATTCTTTTCTCATCTCATTTGCAAATGATTTGCATAGCATATCATTGCCTCCAAATATGATGTCATCAACAAATATCTCAGCAATCAAAATGTTAGCATTGGTATCTTTCTTCAAGTAAAGATTACTATTTTCACTAGTTCCTACAAATCCAATACTTATAAGATAGGGATGAAGTCTTTCATACCAGGCTCGGGGTGCTTGTTTCAATCCATACAGGGCTTTCAATCCATAAAGGGCTTTGTGTAGTCTACATACCATGTCCCTCTTGTCTGGATCAACAAACCCTTTTGGTTGTTCAATGTATACCTCTTCTTCAAGTATTCCATTTAGGAATGTAGACTTGACATCCATTTGATATACCTTGAATCCTTTATATGCAGCATAACCAAGCAGTATTCTTACTCCTTCTAGACTAGCAACGGGTGCAAAGGTCTCTCCATAGACAATTCCTTCTTCTTGTGCATACCCCTTGCATACTAGTCTTGCTTTATTTCTTGTGACTTCTCCATTCTCATTCATCTTATTCCTGAATATCCATTTTGTACCGATGACATTCTTGTCATCTGGTCTTGGCACAAGTGTCCATGTCTTGTTTTTCTCTATCTATTCAATCTCTTCATTCATTGCACTTATCCATTCATCATTATCTAGTGCAACATTGACAGATTTGGGCTCATACTCACAAATAAGACATCTTGTATTTAGAGACTTACTTCTACTTCTCATACCAGCCTTCTTGTCTCCAATGATCTGGTTCTATGGATGGTTCCTTCTGACATATCCTGCAAGTACAAGTTCAACTCTTTGTTTATCAGCTTGATCATCATTTTGTTCTTCATCAAGTTGTGCATCATCTTGAGCAATATTTTGATCATCGGTATTTGCAACCTAATGCTTGGGGGCAATGATCTGTTGCTCGGGAGCTCTACATTATTGGTAGGGTAGAGTGTCAGGTTCCTCATTGTAAGTGAACTTATTGTAGTCCTGTAGTTCTTTAGTGCTTTCCTGTTCATTCTTCTCTGCAAATTCATCTATCTTTACATTTGCACTTTCAACAATTTTGTTAGAGGCTTTGTTTAGACATTTATAAGCCTTTCTCTTGTTAGAATACCCTAGAAAAATTCCTTCATCACTCTTGGAGTCAAGTTTTCCATTTTTATCATCTTTTAAGATATAACATTGATTGCCAAAGATTTTGAAATAACTTACATTAGGTGTGTAACCATACCATAGCTCATAAGGTGTCTTTTTGGTGTCTTTCTTCAATTGTACTCTATTTAATGTATAAACAACAGTACTGACAGCTTCCCTCCAGAAGATTTGGGTGATTCCTTTCTCTATCATCAGTGTCCTTGCACAATCAACTATGGATCTATTCCTTCTTTCAATAATTCCATTCTACTGTGATGTTCATGGTGCAAAGACCCATCTTTTGATTCCATGCTCATTACAAAAGTTAGTGATTTCATCTGAAATAAATTCCCCTCCTCTATCTAACCTTAAGCATTTTAACTCCTTACCACTTTTCTTCTCAACCATTGCTTTGTACCATTTAAACATCTTAAATGCTTCTGAATTATCTTTTAGAAACATGAATGTCATCATTTTAGAGTAATCATCAACAAAGAGAATAAAATACCCATCTCCATAATAAATCTTTGTCCTCATAGGTCCACATAAATCAGTATGGACTAATTCTAGAATTACATCAGATGTATGGGTTTTGCTTTTAAAACTAGACTTTGTCATTTTACCTTTTTGACAATTCTTACACATGATGTTGTTGGGCTTGGTCATTGTCGGTAAGCCTTTGACATTTCTCTTTTTTCTAATCTTTATCGTGTTGTCAAAATTCACATGACACAATCTTTTGTGCCACAGCCACATGTCTTTGTTTGTAGCAATCAAACAAGTGGAGTCAGTATCATTCATATAGAATAAGTTACCTTTTGTTTGCTCACCGATACCAATCAGATTTCCATATTTACTGAAAATATGTTAGTGAATAGATTTGTCTTCCAAGAAAACACTTACAAATTAACCCTAAAATGCCTAGAAAAGAAGATTCAATCAACACTAACAGTTATGAAACTTCACGATTGGAAAACGTAAGTGCCCTCTAAATTATTTTGGGTACAACTCCCCGTACAAGATTTGGAATGAATCTTTAATGACAATTTTATGGATTAGCTTTTAACCCAAAAGCTTATAAAGGTTGCTATATCATTCTCAGATGATAAGCTACTGAACTATTGCAAAGAATAAAGAGCTAGATAATAAAGGAAAATAAAAGCACAATTTTTTCCTTGGTTGCGTTTAAACAAATACAAAGCATTATACCGTCACTAGGAATCAACATAAATGGAAAAGAATCAAGATGCTATGAATTAAAACACACATTATAGAATAGATAAAATATTAGCATAGAACATTTATCTACTCTTCTCAAATGACACAGATATGAGAATAAATGCTACGTCTTTTCTTTCTAAAAATCTTGCTACACAAGCAAAGATACAAAACAAAGACTTTCCACAATCAAAAATTTTCTCCCTTCCATTTTGTCCAATTTCCCTCCTAAAAATATGAACCTTTTTCCTTTCCAAAGCTTTACCATAAATAGATTCGAAGGTCACCATTCAATTTTCATAACTGAATCTTGAAAATGTTTTCATATTCCTCTCTTTTTATCGGCTTCATATATCCTTATATGATCTATTAAAGATGATAAATTTGTATTCATTAATACAATCATATGTGTTGAGCATTGTTAGGCTAGCATGTTGCTCGCCCAAAGGAAAGGCAATGAATCTTCCTACTTGAACCACCATTGACACCTGTCAACATTATGTCAAACAGTTATCGGGCATATATATGTGAGATCTCCAACACATTCCAACCATACCTGAGCACAGGGTCATTTGTATTTGGACTCTTAATTATGTTTACTTTCTTTCATTATGTTATTTTGATGACTCGGGTTGAGGCACTGAGGCTAACTGGACACCACCGGTCTTCTCCCACGATATGTGAGTATCACTGTTGTTGATCCTTTGAAATAATGGTATGGACCGGGTTTTCCCAATCTCTATCTCCTTGAAACAATTGAAGAGCTCCCTTGTGGCCAAATACCAACTTATTCGAGCACATTCATAGGCATGTTTCCAGTACTTCAAATTCATTTCTACCACAATGACCCGATCGAAAATATTGATTGGCTTGAGCATAATAGGATCGATACCCTTGTGGTTGGGATTTATTATTATTTTTATATTCTCTTCTCATTATGATGAGCGACTTCAAACTTTTCTTAAAATTTTATGATGATGCTTCCTTCATGATTCATCGTAAACTAGGGATTGGTGTCCGCCTTTCCATATGAAGACATGCTTTGGTTTCTGACTTCCACCAACTCAGTCATATCATGTTGACTACCGTCTTGAAGGAATTGAATCCTTTTATTGGTTGACATTTCATCAAACAGTTTGGAGTCATCCTTTACATATATGCGGTTCATCTTCATATCTGCACAATAATCGGGTTTGCGTGTGGTTATTTACTCGCCTTTGAAACCATGTTCGATGGCGTCAAGAGATGACAGATTGTGTAACGTCTGATCTTATGGAGATTGAAACAATTTGTGACTGACCCCGTTCTTATGCCTTTTATGACCATTGACATTTCCATCTTACCATGTCTAGTGATCTTGATATTGATGGCTCTAGACACATGTAATTCTATCAACGACTTCGACACCCTCAAAATTTTCATCATTGATTGCCCAAAACTTTGTGCTAACAATGATGTGCCATTGTTACTAAAAGAAACTGCCAATTGACATGTATAGCTTCACATTGTTACCCGACTTTACATGTCAATTGGGACTGAAAAAAAAAACCTCTTGACTTTGAGTTTGGTTATACAAGTACATTTTTAATACATTGAATCTTCTCAAACCAAGATTTTCCCAATCTGAGCGTCTTCTTGGGAGCTTTCGAATGGGAAAGATGTCTCCTCTTTTAATTTAGTTGATTTCTTCAAATTATCATATGTTCAGGGTTGTGACCGAGTTGCACATAAGATGTTGTGGGCAAAAAGACTGAGTTCTTTAGAGGCCATTAAAGGGAGAGAAAAAATATTCATCCTTGATGTGAAGGTCGCTTTCATCAACTTCACATACATTTGAATATCAGTGCTCTTCTTTAGTTGATATCTCTGTTCTCTTTGATTGAAGAAAGCACTTGAAATTTTGGAGTTTTAAGAACCAAAGAACATACCTCATCTTACACTTTCATCTTTTGAATTCCTTGAACTACCCAACTTTGAATAGTCAAGTCTGTGTATTGGGACCAATGAACTCAACCAATATTTTGAACCCAGAGACTTTGGACTTTCCATCTCAAATTCCAATTAGAGCTTGGGCCCTCAAACTTTGAAACTTAAACTGAATCTGCATGCTTGAACTGTGCACTCCTGAACCATCATGAGAGAAGATGTTCCTATAGGCTACTTTTATCATATATAATATTGCATTTTTGTTCACTTTCTCCCACATGAAGTCTTCATGAAAAAGACAATTTAGATCTTTAGTGGAATTCATATTATTGTCCTCCATATAGAGATTGAACAACCTCCACTATTTCTATCACTTTGATTATCTCAAAGTGATGAACTCTGAATCTTTTGGATAATGCAATCTGAAACTCTGAGAGAGGACTTGGCTGGACTTGGAGCTTCAAAAACTACATTTAAAAAGTGAACTTTTGAACTTGTACTTTCAGACTTGCAAACCTGAACCATGCATCTTAAATTTCTGAACCTTGAAGGTTGAAGGTTCAAGTTCATTTCCTTCTATGATTATGTTGTCCATTCACAATTCATAACTTCACAACAAGATTGTTAGCACAACTATTCATAAATTCATAAGAAGACTTGGGAAACTTTGTCCATGGGGCTTGATTTAAAAGTTTAGAACATGGGTGTTGTAGGCAAGCCAACAAGATCTTTGCCTTCTTATTTTCAAATGCTACTTTGTGACCTAAATTATTCAACTGAGAAACACTCAATAGATTATAATTCAATCCATTTACCCAATAAGCATTCTCACATTTTATCTGGTTATTCAACATTATTGTTCCTCTACCTTCAACTGGACAAGGTGTGTCATTTTCCATTCTTATTGAACCACCTTTATAGTATTGAAAAGTTTCAAACTTTTTCTTATGACCGGTCATATGGTGAGTGCAAGCACTATCTATGATCCAAACATCATTTTTTCTAATTTTAGATATGAGAGCTGTTTCTACATATCTTTCTTCATCATCATCTAAATCATCCTTTACAGCAACAAACATCATCTCGATGTCTTCATCAGATTCAGTGTCAGTATCATCATCCTTGCATTTTTCTAGGTAACTGGCCTTCTTTCCTTTGTCCTTATAGTCTCGGGTATCTCTTCTTTCTGATTGTTGGTAGCTTCTGTAATCACCTTTGTCAGACTTCTTTTCAAATGATCTGTCATTACTTCTGTCATCTTTTCTTCTATTAGTACATCTTGCAACAAAGTGTCCAATCTCTTTGCAATTAAAACAAACAAGTGGCAATTTACCTTTGTATTT
>MU228104.1:7975333-7986881 GCA_018584345.1 Thuja plicata
CATCTTTGTAGGAAGTGTGTAAAGGATTCTCCTATTTTCTGCTTGGTGTTACATAGATCCATCATGGTGACATCATGTTGAATGTTGTAGGAGTAATGCTGAATGAACCGTTGCATCAACTCCTCAATTATTTTGACTTTAGGATTCAATTTCGAAAACCACTCGATGACATTTCCTCCTAGACTTCCTGGAAATAGTCACATGAGGTAGGTGGGTTCGTGCATGTACTCAATGCTAAGAGCACAAAATTCTCTCAAATGGTCATGTGGATCAGTTTCCCCAGTGTACGTGTCATATTTTGGTCTTGCCACATTAGGAGGAAACGAGACCATAGTGATACTCTTATTGAAAGGAAATGGAAAAATGGCATCCAAAGAGTATTTTGTTTTTGGTTTGTCCTTCTCTTGCTTGAGGTTTGTGAGCTTGGTTTGCATTTGATTGAGCTGTTTGGTACCTCCTTTTCTTTGAGATCATTCACATCGTAATCCTAGGGAATTTGACACCCGTGGATGCTAAATGGAGGAAGTATTTTTCCTTGTCATCTCCAATTATTCGTTCCAATAGCTTGTGGACTCTTTTGCTTTGTTTAAGCTTCTCGTATTCATCTTCAGGGATCTCTTCATCACTATCTGACTTAAACGGATTACGTTCAAACCTGGGTCTTTCTTCCTCTTCCGTGCCTACAGATTGTGCTTGTTTACCATCATCATAACCCTCAAAGGCCTTACTCCAATTGTTAGTGTTGCTACGCATTTGAGGTGAATCAAGATCAAATAGGGAATTGCGAGAATTTTCTCCTTGAAAGTGTGATGTTTTAGGAGGCACTTTTGATCCTTTGGTTGTGTACTTGTTGCGTCTCGTGTTAACCATGAAGTTTGTTTCTCAACTTCGTAAATGTTTCCCAATAGTGCTAGCAAGGATTTCAGATCGTTCAAGTGGGTGTGTCTAGGTAGAAGTCACGGTTTTTTTGTTGGTGGATGTAAATGATTCCAGTGTCAGAGGGTTAGAATGCCCTGATAGTGAGCTGGGAACCAAGTTGTTGATAGAGAATGGGTAGACCACACGTATTGAACTAACCGTGAAAGACTGATTGAGTATGCAAGGTAGATGTTTCAAAAAGTTTTTGAAAATAATAGCAGGGAGACCAGAAAAGACAATAGGGACCAACCAAAGAGCAAAAAGGGGTACCTAAAACAACTGAGACTTCCTAGGAAAAGCTGCTAGAAATGCCCACTATCGAGGATGCGAGCTCCCACATATGATCCTCTGACGGCACCAGATACGATCCTAAATCCTAGATGCGATCCTAAAAAACTAGATACGACTATATGCTTGACCAAATACGATCCAATGCCCCAGATACGATCCTAAATACCAGATACGATTTAGGAAAAATGGGATGCAATTTTATGATGATTTTGTCAGTTTTAGTCCATTTTGTGAATTTGCTTTTTTTTTGAGGAACGTGAATTCGTTTGTTTCCAAATTGCATCAAGAGGTATTGTAGAGCGTGAGAAACACTTGTACTCCAGGGTATGAAATTTATTGATTGTTTGTGAGGAGCTTATCTTTTTAGTGATCTTTCTGACACGTCAGACAGTTTTGCATTGTTAAAGGGATGAATCAAACACACATCTTTTCCTATTATCTAGGTGGAGGATGAAAATTGTTTTCTCGTTGACTTAGGTACACACTCAAATGATAATCAGAATACAACCATCACCAAGCACGCAATGGCTCCAGTCATGATGCTGTATTAGCCAACTCCAAATGCAAGTGAGAGCACGACATGATGAGTGTCTTGGGGCAATTACTTTTTGCCTTGCAGAAAAATTATCACCCTTTCAGGGATGAATCGGGAATTATTTCAGTGAATGTGTTATAGATTATTGGGCAATCCATTCGAAACTATCCCCCATAGAATTGCACAAGGCAAATTTGAGGCGTATAACCCTATGAGTACCTGAATATATATAGTCTCGCAAGCAAGATTCAAGCGGCTCCACTCTATATATACCCTGATATGTTCAAGGAATGATGTAAAAATTCCAAGAATAAAACCAGTTCCGTCTTCCGAGGCTTTGGCCTACAAGGAAGCAACTATTTATAGTGAGTTGGAAGGGTTGGCGTAAGACCTTTCCTCACTTGGGTCGTTCCTGGGAGATTTTTTCCTCAACCGGCAGGCCCACTACTATTAAAAAGATTGGTAACCAGGATTGACAAGCTTAGAAGTTCTAGATTTCTGATTCTTCAAAAGAAGAAGAGCATACTCTCCTAGTACATGTCATTTTCTCCTTAAGCACTATAAACAAGGTTCTTTCCCCCAAGCTATGTTGAGCTTGTTTTAAGTGTTCCTATTTTAAAGAAAACAAAAAGCTTTGAAGAAGGGGAAAATTGTTTTGTTCAATTACCACAATGATTTTAATGCTTTGTTTTGTTCAATTACTGATTTCCAAAAGTAATTATACGATGTGTTTGTTCATTAAGCCCACACATTTAGTGCTTTGTGTTGTTCAATTACTTTCCCAAATAGAATTAAACAATGTGTTTATTGTTCACGTACTCCCAATTTCATCACAAATGATAAGACAACATCCGATTTTCTAATTTTCCTCAAGAGGAAAAGAGCATAATATCTAGTTGTTTTATCAAGTGGAAAAAAAATGGTTTTAAGTTGTTGAAAGCAGGGAAATAGAAGTCAAGATGGGGTTGGCAACCTGCGAAAACCACGTTAGTATTTTTCTAGTCTAACTCCATGTAAACCTCCAAATATGCCTTGCAAACACTTATCAATCTGCAAAATACCACAACCACCACTTTGTTAAAATGTTAGGATTAGTGCAATGAAATGTACAAACTTTCAAACCAGATACGATCCTAAAATCATACTAAGTGTGATACAGTATCCGGGATGCGAGCCTATTTACCAAATGCGAGCCTTTGCTGACTGAATGCGAGCCAAAACCAGATACGATCCGAGAAATCCCGGATGTGATCCAAAAATTACGCGGTGCGACGACGTATCTGGGATGCGATCTTGCAAGATTAAATGTGATTCTGCGACGGAATCCTGAGTCTGCAAATTGCCAAAAAAGTGTTAGAAAATGAGGCTAAATTGAAAATCTTGCCCCATGGTGGGCGCCAAAAATGTGTGTGTGTATTTGGGTACCTACTGAAAACAACACAAACACTCAATAGGTCATTATATTAGTCTAAAAGGGTTAGAAAAGCATGTAAAGCCCACTAAAATTGACCTATTGATTGCTAACTAGGAGGAGTGTAATTAGTAACATATCATCCCTCAGAATATGCTATAAACCAGTGACGAATACAACCTAGCATGAAGGATTTTAGATTAAAACAAGCTAAAAAGATGAAAATCAAGCATTCTAGCTCTAAGCATGTGAATATCTAACAATGAAAAAGCATGGAATAAAGGGTGCAATATGATTCTAAAAGTAATCCAACAGCATAACAATGTATTTTTATCTAAATGTGAAGGCTTATATGCTCTCAAAATAGGCTTCTATTTATAGAAGAATGGGATAGAGAGAGGGGAGACAAGGTTCATTTATGAATTAGGAGACTCATAAATGAATATGTAAGAGCCATTAATGTGCAAGACATTAATAAGGCATGGAAGAGACATAGGCTTAAGGTCTTCATATTAATGAAGGCCTTAATGAAGCATGGGAGAAAGGCTTGAGAAAATGGACTTTAAGAAAGTCCAACTTGAGAAAGTGGACTTTCTCAAGTGGGTTGAGTTGCTAAGTATTCCTTAATGGAATGTGACAACATTAAGAGGTGGGTTAGAGAAAAATTTAGGATTAGGATTAGATTAGCATGGGTGAATGGGTTGAGAAGGGTTAGAACCCAGGGTAGAAGTGGTTGAGATGGGTTAGGTTGGGGTTTAAGGGAATATTAATAAATGAAATAAACTTATTTAATTCATTTANAAATATAGGAATTAATTATTTAAACAATGAAATTGCTTTTTAATAATTAGGGGACTATAGCCATTTTAATTAAATTAAATAGGCTAGGGGAATGGGTTAATTGCAAGTGGGTATTTGATTTTTGGATTTATTTAATTCCTTTATAATTAAATACTATAGCCATATTTGATTTTTGATTTGATTTGATTGGTCGAAATTGATTTGAATTACATGGCTATAATAGTTAATATAAATCAGTGATAAAAATCACCTACGACATTAAATTGATTTAAAGAATTATGCCAAGCAGTAACAGGGTCATTTGGACATAATTGAGGGTATGATCACACTTAGGGAAAATATGGTCCATAGTTGGAACAGACCAAATTCAGGTGATTACATTAATATTATAACCACAAATTATATCTCAAGTTATCTTTTGTCCTACAAGATGAATGTCTTTAATAACTTATATCAATTTACTACTTGTCGGATTGCTCTGTTAAACCTTTTTTTGTATATTCACCGATAAGAGTCATCTATTTACCAAAATATAGTAAATATGCAGAGTATAGGGATAAATCCAGAATTAACTATGTAAGATACAAAACAGTAAAGATATGAATCATACACACATAACACATGGATTTTTAACATGGAAATCCTGTTAAGGGAAAAACCACTGGGATTGGTACCCCAATTTTTCACTCTTATGAAGTAAGCCCTGTTAGGAGTCAACCCTGTTAAAGGTTACAAACACACTGTTAGGTGTGACCTTGTTAGAAGATTTTATACATAGAGGTTGTCACTTAGTATCAGGCATCTAATGTTGCCATCCTTGAATCAGCCTCTTTCTTAGACTGTCAATAGGCATCGGGCATGTCCAATGCTACTTTCATGAATCAACCTTTTTGGCACTCCTTGAGATGTACCTCAATATATAGAAGACTGTTAAGTCTTGCTCGGTTAAGAGACTTGATGCATCAATGGTTAAACTGAAACACTATGATCCGTTCATATTGCAACTTGAATTGAAGATTTTCAGATCTATTTAAGTACATTACCTATCTGAACAATGTATCAATTCAATCCTTGGTGCTCCACATTTTCTACCCTGTGATGCTGTGCTCACTGTTCGTCAGTTGTCTGCAAAATTCCTTAGCTCTTCCTTCAGCTTGTTTGATTAGCACTGCATGAAGTTGTTCTTTATCAGTTTCTCTTTAGTATCCTCTTTTTATTCACTCCCCTTAATCCCATTAGTAAATGAATTAAGCTTGTCTCTTATATAGACATATAATATTCATTGTTTCTTGGTTCTTGATTCTTGGCGTGATAAACAATCCAGCCAATTAGATTTAAAGCATAAATCCTGATTTGTCTCGTAGATATCTTCTTTCCAACTGTACAAATCAACTTTAAATCAATCACTTATCTCTGGTCAAATAAAACAAAGTAGACAACCAGTTAAGTCTATATTTAGCTCTACCAGCTAGATATTTTGTTGTTTTCTGAACTCTCTGTTCTGTCGGTCACCACTTCAGTTAGTCATCGGTGATAACTGAGTGTTCCATCAGTGTGACTTCAGTTGTCATCGGGATCTCCGTCCTTGTCTTTTCCATTGGGCAACACTGAAATTTTGTCCGTCGGGTTACTCTATGTTTTGCTCGTCGGGCAACACTGTAGCTCTGCTCGTCGGTAATTCTGTGAATTTCTTCATTGGGCAACACTGTGACTCTATTCTTTTACTCTGACCGTCAGGTGCACTTCATCGGTGTATTTAGTCACTTAGTGAATACTAGACTTGTATGCATTACTGATTAGCATATCCTTGATTCATGAGTTCTTTGAAGTCTTTGGCAGTGTTTCCATGACCATATAGATTATATTAAGTTGACATCAATGACAATACAATATATTAACTAATTTAATGCCTTGCATGATCATCAACTTAACATCTTCAAACATTCAATCAGTTACATGTCATCATACTTTTAATTGGAATCTCTATTGGTTCGATGAATGGATACTTTGACAGTCAATTTTAAAATTTCTTTAAAGATCCCACTCCGGATCCTTTTTTTATTTGGATTTTGTTTTCCCTTTCCATACATCTTCATCATCTATGGAATTATCACCCAAGTTGATTATATATTTATGTCTACCCTAGGTATCTTCCAAAAAATCTTCTTTAAGCTCATGTCGATATGAGATATCAGGTTCACTACCTTCTTCAATATCTAGTGTAGGTTGTGAATCTTTTAGTTTAACTTTTGATGATGTACCTTCATAATTTTCACCACAAACATTGCCAATGCCAAAGTACAAAGATAAGGTTCTGTGTTTTGATAGCCTCTCTTGGCCTTCCCCACATTTAGGAGTCCTACCCTTCTTCCTGTTTGACATCACCAATGAAATGAAGGCTGCAAAAAATATTTACTTGTTTAAGAAGCAATAATAGACTATATGATTCATTGGCCCTATGACCTACAATCTAGATGTCTGAGGTCTCCTGAGTGACCACTAACGGGTCCTACTCAATAAAAATGAACTAAAAATTACAAACATATAGAGATGATTTCATAATAATATTATAACACTTCAAGAAAATGATCACTTAAGTTTAGGTTCCTAGTGAGTAGCATTAGCAGTCGCAAATGTAGGTAGTAGCAATGGTTTTTCTTGGTTTGAAACTTTGCTATTGATCTGAATTGAGAGCTTAGAACCGACCAAATTATGTAAAATAAATATGATCTTTTATTGTATTTAAACAATTATTATTTGGTGAAGTCGACAGAAATTTTAAATGCTATACAAGTATTTGGTGAATCCCGCTTAATTCTAACAAATCTCATGTAAATTTCTAGGATTATGGAAAATCGAATTATAATAGAATTGGTGAATATCACGATGAATTAGGACACACTTCCACAAATTTCCAAGTGATTTGGGTCCTTGTGCAAAAAGATCTTTGCATGGCTATTGGCGAATTATGGTTGTCGATTAATAAACACTTCAAAAATTTTAGGCGAAAATATTAAATGTACCATTTGGAAAATGTAGATTTTATTGGCAAACTCTATATACAGATACAATTAATTACATAAAACGATGGGCAATTGGGAGGTGAATTTGAACGAATATTTATAAAGTCCGGATGAAATGGCCACCCCATTCGGTACAACTTATTCGCCCATTTCCATGTTGTCGATGTGAAATATTCACCAGTTGGCGAATATTCACCACTAAAGTAAACTCTGATCAAGTTTCATATCTCTATTAACATATAGGTTTCATAATGTTTTGGGCTATTTTTGATCTATGTTGAATATTTTTTTTTTTCTTAATATTTTCCTTTTGTTGGACAACTATTAATGTTACATGGTCATACTTAAGAACTTTGGTTTTGGTGTATTTTAGAATTGTTACACAAATTCACTATACAACCAAATTTAATATAATACAACAATTTTACTTAATTTTTTTTGAATATTTATTTGTCCTCCTTGAGCTCTTTTTATGCAAGTATCTACAATGTCATATGCAAATGACATATATTGTATGTAAGCAAATTATTTTTCTATAAGAAGCATCATACCAAATGCTTTTCTTTCTTCTATTCTAAACTAACCATAGCACTGGGTAAAATTTAACACATTGCACATCTCTTGTTTGACATGTAATTTACTCCTTTTCAATACAATATTCACATGAATTTCCATTTTTATGGTTCTCATTTGTATTAACTTTGACTTTAAGCATACTCCTTTCTTTTTTGATGCATGTTCACTAAAAATCATGAGTAGATTTTAGACATTTACATTTACTATGGACAACTAGTGTGGTCATTGCCCTCTTTGAAAGTGGGGATATCAATAATCTATTTAATTACTGCACTATTATGGTCAATCCCCTTTCTTCAAAAAGTTACAGGGGCATGATAGAATGTAGAATCAACAACTAGGTAGAAGGTGAAGGAAAAAGAGCAAAAGGACAAGCATGTTTTAGGCCTAGATATTCTACCATTGATCATTACATGACCCTTAGGCATGTGATAGAGAATATGGGACAAACAAGGGGAAGAAGCTTATTACTTTTTTTTTTTGAAATTAAGAAAGCCTCTGACACGGTGCCTAGAGTCAAATTATGGAACATAATGGAAGAGTTGGGTATTTAGAACAAGTTAAGAGCAACACTGCAAAAAATTCATGAGAAAGTTAGAGCTAAAATTAGAATAAGTGAAGGAATGCCCATTTTTTTTGGTAGTGACATTGGTGTTAAGCATGGATGTACTTTGTTCTCCGCTTTGTTTGGTTTGTACATTGTTAAGTTGGAAAAATAGTTAAATAAAGCATATGGAGGTGGTGTCCAACTGGTAGGATATGTGGTGAAGTTGTAAGAAAAACAAAAAAAATGGTTGAGAAAGTGGAGCATCAAGGTGCATGAATGTCCTAATACCAATGAGGAAATAAAAAAGTTTGTGCCAAAAACTTAGGATTGTCATATGGACTAGTCACATTGGGTGAAAAAAAGTATATTACATTAAAGAGTTTAATCCAACTTGTGAACATGAGGAAAAAAACATATTTACGGGTAGTTATTAAAGGAAAAGAAAGATTGTTAGTTGTGCGATTGAGGATGAGATCACATCATCTTAAATGTGAGATAGGCAAATTGAAAAGGCTCAAGGAAAACTGGGAAGAGAGAACTTGCATATTTTGCAATAAGGGTATAGTGGAGACACAATGACACTTAATCATAGAATGCATTGCTTATGATGATATTCATACCCAATATGAACATAACTTGAAGGTTGACAATATGCACCATTTATTCGATGATGATAAGATCAATAGGATTGCTAAATTTTTAGTTAAGATTCATAGCAAAAAAATCCAACATTGAAAGAAATCCATCATCAAATCATTCATTCAATTATAAATTGTTATAAATGATAGAACTTGTTCTAGGCTTCCATAAGCCAATGTGAAATCCTGCAAAAGGCTTCAAAAATCTTTTGCAATAACGAAGAAGCACATACACTCGTCATGGAAAATGGAAATCAAGCCAGGGAGTAGGAACTTATTGAGTCGTATTCGTCCTAATCTAGTCACAACTACGATAGGGAAAAAGTTGATGAGTCCATTCATCAAACTCCCTTTTCAACATGATCTAGACTATCTCTCCACATTTACTTCCTCGTTATTTCTATCATTCGACTCCAATTCTTGATATATAACACCATCCAACCAATAACTGTAATTCGATTTAGTCAAAATAGGACTGACAAAAAGTCTGTAGTCATTGATATATACATGTGCATCTAGGAATGAGTAAGCACTTTTGTGTTCAAAATGGAGGCTGCAGGTTCAACGTTGATCGGCAGATGGCAGTAGCTATTTAAGCCAAGCCTACATTTAAACCTAACATCTATGGTTTGATTTCTGTAATTTTGTCTTGCTTTGTCCAAGGGGAACGTGAGACCCACTTCAACGGTGGTAGTCGTTTTCACGTTAGGGGGAACACCATTTTGAATGTCTCTAAACTATCGTTCATTTTCCTCTGGGCACTCAAAATTGGTTGTGGAAAGTAGCGTGCACCGTGACCTAATTACTTTAGCATCCCTATCTTCCACTCTGTGATTAAGATTGCCAAAGTAAGCGTGACTTGGCAATAAGATTAGCCTTGCTGTATTTTCCACGTTGGTGTGTTCGAATCCCACTTTCAACTGTTTACTATTTGTTCTGTTTTTTAAAATTGTCGTCATTGTTTTGGTATCTTTGAAGGTGAGTGGGATATTGCTATTTTAAATGAACGCTGGTCAATGCGAATTTTCCAAGCTGTCTTAACGCAGCGCAAGCAATTGCGTCATAGTATCCATTGGAAGACATGATTATTCTATGCTTAAGGGGGCCCAAATGCGCGCTAACACTGAATTGTCCACTAAGAATCCCTACCCAACTTTGATAACGCTGGCACAACCATTTAAAACTCCTCTAAACATATAAAACTGGATATAAAACCATTAAGAGCTCACAGTAGCTTTCAAGGAGAGATCACGAGTCATAATCAAAGTTCACTTTATTACGCCGTAGGCGTTTCTATCTTAGAAAGCCGCAGCCTCTATTTTGGAATCTACGGTTGCTATTGGTTAAAAAGACAGTGACTACCATTGGAATCATCTGTACGGTTGATTGAAAAAAATAAAAAATTAGTAAATAAAATGGTATGAGAGATCCTGTGGGCCGTTGAATTATTCATTGCAAGGTCAATAAACAGACGATTGAAGCAGTCCGACCCGTTGATTTTATTGTATAGGCTGCACACGAGCATACACCTCTACAGAATACCTAATGAGATGTATTGTATGTCTTCTCAATGAACCACGTGGTCGGCTAAGCCCATAGTATCCTTGCATAAACAATGTACACTGGCAGGCACCATCGACTTGTTTACTGCGTCCTTCCTTCATTGGCAGTTCTCTCAGAATACATTGACCATATCGCAAGTACTACTCCATCTTTAAGGAGTGGCGATAATTTTTTTGTTTTTTATTGACAAAACATCTCTGCGTAGGAGTAGATTTGGGTGAAGAGCATTGTTAGTGGAATTGACATTTTGAAACAGTGATGTGCATGTCCTCAGGTCTCGTAGCTTTTGGGCTAGACTGCCACCGCACGAGTACATACAGAACTCACACAAAAACGTATCTACTGTATAGCCGCTCACTAGCCTACCCAAGTTGACATCATCGTAATGCCTATTGATACGTGAGGCATAACTGCTGATGTAGAGGCATCCTGTCAGGAATTATTTCGGTAGACAAGACGGGTCATTGAATTGGCACCGCTACAAATACGAACTGTCTTCTACACTTCATGAATTTGATATGTTGTGTTATAAATATTTTTAACGAGGTACGCGTTAGTCCATATATCATTAAATTGCATTCATTACGGCTATATCCCCTTTCCTAGCAACCAAGGGATGGATATTTAAAAAATAGATTTCTTCTCTCGCCGACTTGCAAGTCTTATAAAGACCTACTCTCCTCTTCCTTATTAAATATGTCGTTTATTGACCTATTTTCCAAGAGTGTCGGTCTATTGCAGATAAATAGCTTATTTGATAAGTGTTGTATGTTTTCATTCTTTCTTCTTGCTTTTTGAATATTGTCTTAAACAATTGCAGATTGTATTGTCTGTTACAGTTACAGTGATAATTTGGTTTTCCCCAATTTTAGTATGAATTTTGCAATCAGCTTTGAACCTATTAGAGGTTGTTCTTTTCGCATAAGCGAACAACTTTGCTTTTCCACCGGAGAGTACTACAATCTTAATCATTGCCACTTCTTTCAGTATAAACAAATCATAAGGGAGAGTAATGAAGAGATAAATATTCCTAGCAATCGCACCTTAGTGTGCAATGGGAATGTCATAGAGTTATGGAAAGGTCATTTAAGTAGCTGTCCCTTTGTTTGTCACTCCTTCTCATCCTCTCTAGATCTCCTTATAATAAATTGATAACTCTTCCTCTCTATCTCTCCCTCTCTATGTCTCCCTCTATATCTCCCTAGATCTCTTTCTATTTTTACCTCTTGATCTATCTCTATCTCT
>MU228104.1:8024594-8035455 GCA_018584345.1 Thuja plicata
ATTGGTTATATTATCATTATAGAGCTGGCTTTCAAGTTCTTTTAGAAACTTGAAAAGGGTTTTTGAAATTGTCTAATTTTTTCTATTAATATTAGATAGATTTAGTAATGAAATCCAACAATCATCACGTGAACAAAGAACCAAACAAACTCTTAAAAAATCTAAATGAACACTAAAAAAATACATGCGACATCCAGCCGTCGGCAATTGCTAACGTCTGGACGTCGCATGTATAGAAAATACATTGCACGTCTATCGTAATTGCAAAACCCACAAACTGTAATGATGGCATGCTGAAGTTTTTAGACGCTGCAAACTGCAACGGTTATCACAAAAAATGTGACGCCGAGGTGTTGTAATAGCGACAGCTAAAATATGTAATGATAGCATGATAAACATCATAGCTGACTCGTATTAACGATAGATGGTACAACCATCAGTGTTTTTGACACCAAAATTTCAACACTGGTCTCTGTCGCTTGGCCGACGGGATAGTGTCGGAATAGCGACACATAGCCATCAAAAAATGGTCTCAAATGTTGTAGTGAACACCTGATTCACTCTCTCTATTTTCTCAGCTGTTTAGGGGTGATAGACAGTGCTAAAGTTCAGTCATGTACCCAAGGAAGCATTCAAGGTTGTCCAAAAAATTGATGTCATCCATGTATCCCTGTCAGATATGATAGTCTCTCATACACCATGTAGTCTGAAAATTCCATGTACAAACTTATTGGCCAAAGCCAACAATCCATCTTGTAAACTTCCTAGAATAAAGTGAGCCACCTTGGTTAGTTTATCAGAGCACTAATTCTGAAATGTTAAGTTCACTCTATAGTATGATGCATGTGAGCAAGGAAGATAGACAATAAAATATGGATTACATCGATTCATTACAAAGGAATAAGGAAAAATCATCACACCAAAGAATGAATCTGTATACTACAATATGCAAGAGTCACTAATATAAAATAAAAGAGGAACTTGGATGATTTGACATGAAAGTCTCTTCTCTCTCTAGCTTAGAGAAACCCCAGTGAGTTTTTCCCCCAAATTTGTCTGTGTATATTCTTCTTTCCCTTCCTTCCAGTTCTTTATCTTCTTGTGTGATTTCTTTTTCCAACTTCCAAAACTTAAAAATTGGTTATGGTTCCAAATAATTTTTTGCATTCAATTTTTGAAATTAAATTGCAACTGTTACCTCTTTCCCTGCTTATCAGCTATGCTAGGGTTTCACTATTATTATATATTTTGACATTTTTTGACTTCTTTATTAATTTCATTAAAATAAATATAAATACATTCAGTAGTAACAACATGCATTTATTTGAAAATAGAGTTATTCTATGATATATATATGTTTTCTACATATTCGTTAAATAAAAGATTTCATGATTTTACCTTTCTAATCTCAAAATTAAGGGAAGGATACTATAAATTATTCATTTTAAATTCCACATTTTGATCACATGAGGTAAAAGAAGAGACAAAAGTTAAACATCAAAACAAACACATTGACTATGTGGTGTGTGCGTGTAACCAATCCATCCATACCCATCACTGCCGAGGAGCTAGCCTCCTCTACCCCAACCACACTCTCGCCTTCTTCCTGCAACCACTCAGACACACTCAAGACCACATTAGTAGGTCAGTGCCCAAATAATCATAATCAAATAAAATAATGATATTGCATATAACTGGTAATTGATCATTAAATTATCACATCATCATCATATGAAATAAACATCTAAGTAACATTAACATAAAAATGCAACATCATTATAAAAATTTTTCAGATGGAAATGCATGAAATTATCATCTAAGGTCAAAATATCAAGCAATTACTAATTATTATGCCCAAAACAAATGTCTAAAAACATGTCGACATAAGTTGAGGTTCAACCGACCTAGTCAACAAAGTCAAAAAATTTCTACATGATCCTAGAAAATAGGAGTCTAAAAGGTCGAGCCGTGACATCCCTCCGCACTAGGAAGAGACATCGACCTGATGTAACAACAAAAATGATCACACTTCACACCATAATGTCTAAATAGCTGAAAAAGAAGATAAAGAGGCTATGTAAATAACTGAGGAAAAGATCTATGCATGTCCTTCACATCCTTCCAAGTAGCATTGTCAATAGATAATTGGTCCCACTTGACCTTGTACTACAAAACATATTTTTCACGTACTCGAATGGTACGCTAATCAATGAGGTGGGTGGGCTCTGGTGCAGGAGCACCTAGGGTTAAAGGTGTTGGAAATACAATATTTGGAAAGCAAGATACCGAGGGGGGGGGGGGGGNAGGGGGGGGGGGGTGAATCAGATCTTGAAATTTAATCACTTAAAACTAACTGATCTAAATTCATACATATATGAAATTAATCTAACAACTATTAGCATCCACAACATGAAATAAATAACTCATGACAAAGAATTTTGGTAACCCAAAAACCCAAATAGGTAAAACTAGGGTGGGGATGATACCCACAAAGATCTTCACTACTGCAACAATAAAGTGTGCTTGTTAGGGATACAAATTTTGATCACTATTAGTGATCTACCTGGTTAAAGGTCTTCCCAGTTAAGAGTTTTAGATCATTACAATCTACCTTGTGAAAGGATTTAAACTTACAACAAAGTAAGCACTCGGTTAAGAGATTTAGAAAGGACTGCAAGAACCACTCTGTTAAGAGATTTCACCTGATACACTTGTTAGAATGTCTCAAGATATGATCCTTCAATGTGCACTCTGATGTCGATAATAGATCTCCTCTTTCCAATACCTTTTATGATCTTATAATCTGATATGTCTTTACTCTGCTGTTCACTGCTCTGTCACTCTGCTAGATCTATGCTTCTTCCTCAAGATAACTCTTAGCATATCTCTTTGTATGCATACACTCTATTCTCTCATACATTAGGGTTTAAGAAGCAATCTTAATATACTTTATGAATCTGGTGATTAGATCTAGATCAACGATCAGGATCAAAAGCTTATGCTGGTTAGGCATTCAAATTTTCTGATTGGCTCCATGCCACACATAGGATAAATTAAATGCATAATTAACTCTATTAAAATCATTAAATGCATGAACAAGTCAGCCCAAAATAGTTTACCTACAAGTTTGTGTCATTCCTAACATGTATGTCAAAACTATCTTGCTCGGCACTTAAGTCTCTAGCGCTCGGCATGAACATGATCAACTTTTGCTTGATTGCCAAGTCACTCGACAACCATAAATCTGCTCGACAATGACTATGTCAGATAGCTCAGCCTATACTGGATAACTCAACCGCAGTGATGACCAGCTAACCTACCTGAATAAATGACTAAGTGTGGGACACTAATGATCAACAAAACTTAGAGATCAACAATCTCGCCCTTTGATATTAGTGGCAAAAATACACTTATCATTTCTTTCCATCCAGAATTTTCCTAAGTACATAATGTACTCCCCCTAGGAATGTACTCCATACTACATACAAGAATTTACATAGTATACATGCCTTCAGCAAGAATATTTATACCTGGTTTTGTTCCTCTTGTGTTGAACCCTTATTAGTTTCCCCCTTGGTTTTGTCACTGATAGCTGGTGGGGTTAAGTTATACTTGTCCAAAAACTATTTATGAAGTTGTAATGTTAAAGAAAATGTTGTATCCCAACTATCCTTTCCATACTTCATAACCTGTAACTTGGTTTCTAGCTCGGCAGCTAGACTCACCAAACTATCTACAATAGAGAGATGAGAATCCCTCTTGACTAAGTCTTTTGCAGCTCAAAGTTCCTTCTGAATAACCTCTAGATGAGGTATTAAGGCAGTCTAAATAGTCATTATCTTTTCTCTTATTCTTCCATCTTTAGCCATAAGCTCGGCTAATCTTATCTGTGTATGAGTCAACTTATTAAAGTGTATGGAGCTAGTGCTAGCATCCATGCTTAATGAACTACCAGTTGACTTCAAATCTAATTGCAAATTCTCAATAAGCTGTAGATTATCCTTTGTGAAGAATTATACATCACATAACTTTCTATACAAAGAATAAACATTATTTGCAACTTCCTCAAGAATCTCTACAAGAGAAGAAAGTTCAACATGTTTTGTAGAAATCTCTGCTGAGATCTTCTCCAAGACTTTGTTCTCAAATTTTCTTTCAGATCATTGAAACAACTTTTCATTAGCCTCAATTTTTTCATCATTGACCTTCTACACAATGTGAACTAACTATTCTATAATAGGTGCTTGAGGAGTTTCATCTTCCATGTCAAAATATTTCACAAAAATATCCTTGATGTCATGTAAAACTTGCTTTTGTTTTTGCTCTCTTTTCATTTCTTCTTTCCTTTTCTTCCTCTTAAGTAGGTCTTCAAGAGTCTCTATTTGTTCAAAATAAAAATCATTGGGATCCTATTTTGGAATCACAATGACTTCATCTAATGTGACATTTAGTTTTGGAGAATTCTTCTTAATTATTTTCCTCCTCTTGAGTTCTGTTTAGCTTATGCTCAGCTCTGTTTCATCAACACCTTTTCCTTTAACAGTGTTAGTTCCCATTACATCTTTCAATTAAGTCAAGATTGTTTGATGATTAGGCATACCCCCAATTTTAGGACCAATGGGAGTAGCTGATGCAGAGTGTGGTAGATTAACCAACACTTATACAACCTCTTATTCTTTAGGCTCAGTATCCTTTATCTCCTCACCACTATCTAAAACAATTTGCACAACCTTTAAAATAGGTGGATTTTCAGTATTTACCTCTTGTTCTTCTGTCTTCTCTTTCTCGGTTGCTTTCTCTTCATCTTCCTCTGTAGTTTTGATAGGCGATTCAATACTTGTGTTTGCTGACTCATCCTAACCCTCAGCATCCAAATTGCTAGTGTTATCAATTATGGTGTCAATTGGACTATCTGCTGTCAGGTCCACAATTTTCACTATATCTGTTTTCCCTTTTAGTTCTACTCCATTCTTTTTAGATTCAATAGAAATTTGTTCTTCTACTTTCTGTGGCTCAAAGGTGGTCTCTACTTCTTTTTCCTTCTGCTCGGAGGTTCCTTCATCTGATTTATTCTCTTTTGGGACTGACAACCCAGAGAGTTCTTTCCAAATCCTAGTACTCTATTGTACTACTCCTTCAATATCATTTTTAAAAATAGCATAGGCTCTGAGTTTAGGTATAAACTTATGCTTATTATCTTGAACAAATTTAGCTAACTATTTCTTGGTTAGTTCTGGGATAACTCTAGCCAATGTTGCTTCTCTTATCTGCCTTTCAGTCATCAATGCATATTCCCATTTGCTAGATAAAAAGTCATAAAGTTCTGTTGGGACATTATTTCCTATCTCTATAGGTGTCATCTTGAAAGTGCTCATCATGTCTACAAGTGCTTCCTAAACCTTATGCTTATCTTCTACCTTTAACTTCTCATACTTGATAAACTTAAATCCAGATAACCTTGCAGAACTTCTTATGTTATTACATACCTCATCAATGTCTGTGGGATGTTTGAATGATGCAGTAGGTACATTGCTGGGTTCATCAATTTTTGTCTTTTCTTCATCACTATCTGACTCCAAGTGTTGTTTTCTCCTTGGTCTCTTCACAGGTAGGCTCGGCATAGCCTTTGTTGCAACTTGTTTCCTTTTACTAGAACTTCTCTCTCCTACAATCTTCTTTGTATATACCTTAGCTTATACTGTAGGAGATGAAACAATTGATGCCCTTGTCCTTGGATGATTAACAACAGGAGGGGTAACCTTAGGTTTTTCTTTGCTTGGCTTGGTCACCTTAGCAACTGCTGGTTGCTTTCCTTTTGCTTTCACATGAATCTCTTCCTCAGATTCACTAACTTCTTCTTCTTCAGTAGATATGTCTTCTCCCTGTCTAGTAGTTAGGCCTAGAGGTGCATCCTCTGCCTCCTCATCACTAGGTAACCCAACCATTTTCTTCAAATTCTTAACAATCTTTTTCCTCTTCTTCTCCATAGTCCCAGCCTTCAAATCCATAGATATTTTGGCCTTTGCTTCTTCATAGTTTCCAAATTGTTGAATTGAGATATCAATCTCCTCTGCTAGGAATGTTGTGATTGCTACAGATGTCTCATCAATGTTAACTTCATAAGGAAATTGATTTATCCATGATACCCTAGGTAACACTGCCTAAACATAAGTGAAATATATGTCAAATAGAAAACAAATCTCCTCATAATGCTTCTTAACTAATGAACTAGGAATTCTACTTCTCAACCTCATTCTCTTCTTGAATTCAACAAAATATGTTCCCATAATACTGTTAAAGTTGTTGACTAATTGCTGAATGAATGCATAATCTACCGAGTGATAGGTCTGTCCTTGTTCCAAACAATATTTCCGAGTGTGGGAAATGAATTTTGTACATAGAAGAATATACAAACTAGTAGAGAACCAAACCTACATGATGAGTTCTTTTCCTTCTTTATTGAAGAAAGGTTCTCTGCCTTCTTGATTGAATAAAGGTTCTCTTCTAGTTGCATCAATTGAAGCTCAACAAGGTCGTAAGTATGATTCTTTTTCACTATCTTCCAAGCTTGATCGACTACCGTACATGGAACACTGTCCAGTCGGCTCGACTGACAGAACTTATGTGCAATTACCCTTACTCTGAAATCAAGCTCCAAATCCTGGATTGTAGAAATAGTCATGCGTCTATTGTTCCAAACTGCTCCAGTATTAGGTGCTATATATTCCTCCTTCTGATCCCTCATGGTCCTTTTCCCACTAACAATCAGATACCTGGTTACCCTATGAATAATGTCTTATATAATATTAATTGGTCCATTGTCCAGCCAAATATTCATGTCATGTACTCATCTCAAGACAATCTTAATCCATTCCATATAAAAATCCCATGGGAAGTCTAGGGCTCAAGTTAACCCTTTGTCGGCTAGATGTTTGAATTCATCTTTCAGAATTTTGTTTTCACACAGTTTGCTGTAAGATTCCCTCAATTCACTGTCCCCAAATTCACCAATTTTAACCATATAACACGATCTTACATCATGTATCATAAGTACCTTGGGTGGAATTGACGATAGGGCTCCAATCAAATCACCCTGTATAGCACTTTCTGGAATGACACAGAAGTTGGGAGGTGCACAGGTGTCATTCCTCACCAATTTAACTTGTCTCAACTCCTTCTCCATACCTTTGACTGTTGCAGAAGAACTTACAGCCATGATATCAAAAATTAGGGCTTCAAAGATGATAAAAAAAGTACCTTGGCAAGTCACACTTCACACTGTTCACTTTAAGGTTGTCGATGACACGCTGAAAAGATCCTTGAGAAAATTTTGCAGAAATCAAGTTTGCAAATCCTCAATCGCTCTGTGAATTTCTAAATTGTAAGGTAAGATTGAAGAATAAATGGATCTGTCCTTTTATAGACTGCAAAGGTCAAAGTAGGTCAGCATTAAATGTTCTGCCCGTTGGGTTAGTGCCAAACAACTATCCACGACCGACTAACACAACTTGCATACCACTCGGCTAACCGTACTCGGCCATCATAAAAACTTACTCGGCCAACCATATCAGCTAGGCACACACTAAAGATCTCGGCCTTAGTGCATACCACTGATGCTCAACACCTATAGTGCAATTAGACTTTTACTCGGTACATGTCTTCAAATATGTCATGGTGTATCTTAACATATGCAGATATGAACTTTGGCATATTTATATGTTAGTAAATGGTGTAAGATATGAAATTTAAATGCAGTTCCTTACATACCTCTTTTTATTAGTTAGAGATGGTGTGATCACCTGATCCATTGGATTGGGTGACCTTGACTTTAGTAGTTTCACTACTGCTCGATTCTATTTTCCTTACCCATGTTTGGTTCATCTGTGTTCTAATTTCCTCAACAGTAGGAGCAGGTACTCTTGTCTTCCACTCTCTCTTAGTATGACCAATTTTCAAACAAATAAAGAAAACTAGTCTTCCATTCATTCAGCTCTTAGATCTTCCTCTAAAATGTGTCTTTATGCAGTCTTCAAGTGCATGTCCATACTCTTCGCAGTAATGACAACTTTTCCTTGTGTTATAATCCCAATTGTAAGTGTTGCCTTTCCTTGGTGCTTTTTCTTGTGTCTTTGATGTCCATTGTTTTTTAGCATTAGATCTCCAATCGTGTGCCTTATGTCCAAATTTTTGACAGTTGTAACAATATCCATTGATTCTTGGTGTGGGAGGTGCATCATTTGCCTTAGCCCAACATTCATGTGCTTTATGTCCAAACTTCTTATAGTTAAAGCAAAAACCATTGAACTTGGGTTTAGGATTGGACTTACCATTCTTGCTTTGATAGATGTTTGCTGTGTGTCTTGATTTTCCACAGTAATGACATATAGGCTTGTTGTTCTTTTTCTTTGCACTCCTTTCACCAGTCTTAGATGATTTCCCTTTCTCAGTAGATGTTTGTTGTTCTGTGTGGCCTAATCTAGAAGAATCTTTTGATCTCCTTGATGCTTCCATAAAATTCTCAAAATGAGTCAAAGCTTCATTAGGTTTGTTCAACCTTTCATTTAGTTCTTTCTCAAATCTTAATTAATCCTTCAGTTGACTGTTCTCAGATCTCAGATTCATTATTTCCAGTCTTTCCTACTAATCTCCTGATTTGCAAGTAACAGTTGATTCGCCATGTCAAACTGATTGATTGCCATCATTTGTACATCATGTGTCCATTCATCAAGTCTAACAGTCATCATTCTTTTATCTTCTTCAGCCATAGCTTTGTCATCTTCAGCTTTCTGCTTTTGTTCCACTACTTCACATAGTCTTACTATCTGTATTTCTTGTTCTCTTTTTAGGTTTCTGACTTCTTCACATAGTGCATTGTTCCTTTCCAATAGATCTGCAACTGTTGCATCACTCTCAGTAGAATCTCTATTCTGAAATAGATTTGCAGTGTCTACTTCCTGATAATGAGTATCGTTCATTTGTTTGGCTAAATCTTTCCTAGATGCTAATGACTTCCTCAATTCCTGTCTAGCTATCTCAAGCTGATGTAATGCTAGCTAAATTTCAATCTTCTGATTCTCAATGACTTTACCCAATTTGTAAATCTCCATTTCCAGATTTGTACTCTCAAGTTGATTAAAACCTTTTGTAGGAGAACTTAGCTCTGATACCAATTGTTGGAAATACAATATTGGGAAAGAAATATACTGAGAGGGGGGGTGAATCAGATCTTGAAATTTAATCACTTAAAGCTAACTGATCCACATTCATACATATATGAAATTAATCTAACAACTATTAGCATCCACAACATGAAATAAATAACTCATGAAAAAGAATTTTGGTAACCTAGAAACCGAAATAGGTAAAATTGGGGTGGGGATGATACCCACAAAGATCTTCACTACTACAACAATAAAGTGTGCTTGTTAGGGCTGAAAAGTTTGATAACTACTTGTGATCTACCTGGTTAAAGGTCTTCCCGGTTAAGAGCTTTAGATCATTACAATCTACCTTGTGAAAGGATTTAAACTTCCAACAAAGTAAGAACTTGGTTTAGAGATTTAGAAAGGTCTGCAAGAACCACTCTATTAAGAGATTTCACCTGATACACTTGTTATAATGTCTCAAGATATGATCCTTTGATGTGCACTCTGATGCTGATAACGGATCTCCTCTTTCTAATACCTTTTCTGATCTTATTACCTGATATGTCTTTACTCTGCTGTTCACTGCTTTGTCACTCTACTAGATCTATGCTTCTTCCTCAAGATAAATCTTAGCATATCTCTGTGTACATATACACTCTATTCTCTCATACATTTAGGGGTATGTGCAAGATCATGGGGGGCCAAAAAGTGGCGATGTGAAAAAATCTACTTTTCACTCATCCAAAAGTGCATGAAAAAGTTTGTTGACTTTTTAGTAGGCTTGGGTGTCAGTACACCTGGGAAAACCTAACACCAAAGAACAAGCCTAATCGGGTACATGATATTTTTGGGTACCTGAAAATATCGGGTACCCATTTGGGTACCCGAAACCCAAAAATCAAAACCCGCGAGCTTCTTTCCTCATTTCTCTCATCGTTTTCGGTTTGGAAAATGGCTAGAAATATCCTATACATGATTTTTTTGGGTACCTGATTGCTCCAACAACAAATTCAACTCCACAGTTTATCCGGTAAGTAAATTCTTGCTATATCTCGATTAATTTTTTTCATTTTCATGTTAAAAGTAGTTTTTTTGGTAAAAATAGGGTTTTGTATTGATTTTTTTAATAATATATAAAATCAAGTTGAAATTTATATTTGTATATTATTTAATCAGGCATGGCTGACAACAATGAAGATAATAACCCTCCCCCACCAAATAATAATCCCCAAAACAATCCAGAACTGCTTCAAAACCCTCAATCTTTAGAGGATTTGATACAACAAAATTTGAACACTATACGAGGCTTCAAAAACATGTATAAGAATATACCTACATTAGCTCCTATGCTTGCCACCCTAAATACCATTGTTGAAAACATTGACACCCTTACGTAGCAACATAATACTGCTCTTCATTGGCGTGATGATATGCACACCCAATTTGATGACGGGCTTGACCATGATGGGATTGCTGCCCTTAATATAACTAATGAAGATATAGCCTCCCTTTTCGTTAATCCTAAAACCGGATTAAAATTTGACCCCAAAAAGCCAAAATTATCAATAAAATGGTGCACAAACGAAGTAATGCGCACACACTTTTGGTATCGCTGGTGGATGGTTTTTGATAAACCACCCCATAGCAATTTGGAGCTCCCTTTCTATTTCATAAAAAAATTGTATGCTGAGTTTGTGCTTGGTCACAATGTTAAT
>MU228104.1:8056138-8085578 GCA_018584345.1 Thuja plicata
AGGGGTCGTAAGATCCCTTAAGACACACTTGAGAGTTCTAATGTGTCGAAAGGGGTCATGGGGACTTCCTAGGGGTCCTAACGCGTGATAAGGTGTACTAGGACCCCTTAGGTCTCTTTGTGACCCCCGAGAACACATTGGAACACTCAATTGTGTCCTCGGAGGTCACAGAGGGACCTAACGGGTCCTAATACACCTTCTTATGTGTTAGGACCCCTAGGAAGTCCCTATGACCCCTTTCGACACATTTCAAAACTTAAGTTTGTCTCAAGGGGTCGTATGAACCCTTGGAACACAATTGAGTGTAGAAATGTGTTTCCAGGGGCTATAGAGGGACCTAAGGGGTCCTAGTACACTTTCTCAAGCGTTAGCACCCCTAGGAACCCTCTATGACCCCTTATACTGGTGTAATTAACCTATATATCAATATGTCCTATATAATCTATATATATTATATATATATATACTATATACTTGATTTTATTATATATACAACAATATTTTATATATAATATATAATACATATCATATTGAATATATATATATATATAATATATTTTACATACAATTTAAATATGAAGATATCATGTGATATATTGTTAAATACATATTAATATATATTATATAATATTTAATATATAATCTTATATATATATATAATATTTATAATATATAATCTAATATATAATATATAATCTAATCTAATATATAATATAATATATAATATATAATCTAATATTATATATCTAATATATAATATCAAAAAATGAGAGGGAGAAAGGGGTTAAAAACAAATTTAGAGGGAGAAAGGGGAGGGAAACTTCAAAATTCAAAATTCTACCAGATTTTCAGGTACTCAAAAATATCGGGTACCCAAAAAATTAGGTACCCGATTAGGCTCGATATTGCTTTGTGCACCAAACCTACTTGGTCAACTCTTCAAATGTCCCAAAAATGTGTTTTTCCCCTGTTTCTCTGAGTTTCAGACTTCAACCATGTAGCTGACGACTTTTTCTTCACCCAAAATTGAAGAAATGAAAAGGGTATTTTAAGGAGATTATCAGCTTTCTATCGATATAATTGCTATCAAATTTTGAATTTGGTAAGTAATTATTAGTTATTTTCTAATTGAGTTACCTCTAAAGTGCTTATTTACATACTGATTGAAAAACAACTATAACTTTTAGACGATATAACATTTTTGAAATCCAAAAAATGCGTCACATTCTATGCTTCGCCTACTATAAGGGAGAGTTTTTTTTTTTGAATTTGGTAAAGTTTTCAATGAGTTAAGGTGGTCAGACACAAGAGTTTTTTTTATTCTGAAAATGTTGTAGCAGAAAATTCATAATTAATTAATTTTTTGGAATAAAATTACACAAAAATATGTGTCACATCCGGGCATGAGTCTACTATGTATATCTAAAATCTTATTAAAAAATATTATCATTTGATCATGATTAAGGTTGTCAGACATACACCTACTTCTTATTTTTTTCCTGAAGTTTTTGTAATACTGCATTGACTAACCCTTATTTGCTAATTTTTTATTGCCACTTAAGGGCATAGTTTGGCCCCTCATGATCTTGCACATACCCTTAGGGTTTAAGAAGCAATCTTAATATACTTTACAAATCTGGTGATTAGATCTAGATCAACAATTAGGATCAAAAGCTTATGCCGCTTAGGCATTCGAATTTTCTGATTGGCTCCATGCCAGGCATAGGATAAAACAATTAAATGCATAATTAACTCTGTTGAAATCATTAAATGCATGAAAAAGTCGGCCCAAAAAGGTTTACCTAAAAGTTTGTGTCATTCCTGACATGTATGTCAAAACTGTCTTGCTCGACACTTAAGTCTCTGGCACTCGACATGAACACGATCAACTTTTGCTTGATTGTCCAGTCACTCGGCAACCATAAATTTGCTCGGCAATGACTATGCCAGATAGCTTGGCCTATACTGTATAGCTCGGCCACAGTGATGACCAGCTAACCTGCCTGAATAGATGACTAAGTGTGGAACACTAATGATCAACAAAAATTAGAGATCAACAAAAGGCCCTTCATTGTTTTTGTTGTGCACCTTCCTAGTTGCTTAACCAAATTAGGAGGTTTAGGAACATTTTGGATTTGTTTAAGTTGGTTTTGTAAGGTGTTTGTTCATTCACCTTTGTAATGACCTAAGAGGGAAAAATGGGTCAAATTGGTGAATAGACACCCTAGTTTCTTAGATGAGTGTTTTTAGGTTAATTTTGTGTTGAAGAGGTGATTTGTAGGCGTTTGGTAATCCAACAAAGGCATTAGGAGCTTTAGAAAGTTGCTTGACATGTACTAAGTTCCTCGACACGACCTGTTGTTCGACAAGTATTAAGTGCTCGACATGTACTAAAAATTGTTTTTGTCCTAAATGGACAGTTAGGTCAGTTACAACGGTTGCTCGTAAAAAGGGGAAGACTATTTAAGATCTCCCAAGCCATCATCTTGAGGAGGTGGGTGGGTGTCTTTGTGTTTGAAATTTCAGTTAATGAGAAGTAGTAGACTGTGTTCTTAAAGGTATTTGAGCATTTTTTATTAGCTGAGCTGATTAATGTTAGCCATAGAGTTTATTTTATGTTGTGTAGGTGCTAGTTATACTATGTGTGTTCCGACGGTACTTAGTACTACCGGCGGTTGGGAATGGGTGACGACGTTTGGTCACACCCCTTCGGGTTTATATAAGCAATGTACTTTCTGTTTGAGATATACTGATAGTGAATATTTTAAAGGTACTCAAGATACAAATAATTAATAAAGACTTCGGTGTTCTCTGATCTATCTTATGTATAAATATATTTCAGTACAACATTTATGCATCAGTAAACTAAGTTACCCCAGTGGGTAAACATCTGGTGCCACTACCTAGACAGGCTCGGGAAGATGAGAACTTGATGGTGTATAGACATGATGGGTCTATCTGTTGATGAAATTAATCTGAAAGTGGACGATGCACATACAAAACTGTACAAAGGGGAAGACAATACAATGAGGAAATCACTCAA
This sequence comes from Thuja plicata, assembly GCA_018584345.1. NCBI lineage: Eukaryota > Viridiplantae > Streptophyta > Pinopsida > Cupressales > Cupressaceae > Thuja > Thuja plicata. The sequence goes on from MU228104.1 coordinate 8,059,182, forward strand.
TTGAGAAGTGTTGGAATAGAACGACATGAATGAATAAAATAAAAAAATGAATTGATGTGTTGATTATTGCCCTGTGGAGAAGTAAGTAAAGAATTCATGCCCAATCCATTGAATAAAAATAGAAAGAAGGAACTCGAGGAGGAACAAGCCGCTAGAAAAGCCATACTCGCACAACAAGTTGAGCACAGGGAGAGATACAAAAGATGCGATGAAGGACTACTGAAGGGAGTAAGTGAAGGCGAGGGTCTAGAGGAATCTGACGGCGAGGTTGGGAGAAGTGACAAGGAGCGCCTAGAGGAAAGAAGGAGCTTGTTCGGGTCCTTAACCCTAACCCCACAAATGGAAGCAAGAGAAGCCTGAAGGAAGGAAGAAGAGTAAGTCACACGGAGGGAGGCTCAGGATATTGTTGCCACCACGAGTATCAAAGTGACTAAGGGACACGGGGATCATAGTAGCCCACCAGGCCTTGACAGTTCCAGTAGTTTGGGGACATCAAGTGGTACGATACCAAAAATTTCCCAGGTACCGACGCTGGTAGTACCATCCCAGCCTGTAACACAACCGGTGATGCAAACACAGTCGACACCTAGAAAATTAAACATGGAGACTAACAAAGAGAAGCTACCAAAATTCCATGGAGATGGGAAGGAAGATCTAGTATGACATTCTCATACGTGCGAAACAATCTGGTCGGCGATTGGAGTCGCCGACTAGGCAGAATGGGTGAAATAGTTCCCTGTCACACTTAGAGGAGTAGCCATCGACTAGTACTCCGATGTGGAAAAAAAAAAAAGGTGACCACTTGGGACGAACTCAAGAAAGAGTTCCAGAAGGAGTTTTGACTCCTTAGGAATGACAATGAAATTGTTTTAGAGATATACAATACCAAACAAGGCAAGAAGGAGACTATGCGGGCCTACAGTCGCTGATTGAAGGAGTTAATTAGAAAGATGGAGAGTCAGCCAACGGATGGTCTAAAGAAAAGATGGTTCATGGAGGGCCTAAAATTGAACCTATGGAGGAAAGTGAAGATAGTGCCCCCCACCTCATATGAAGATGCCTATAACTGGGCGATGGACTTGGAGAGTGAACAAAAGACCTCTAAGAAGAAAAGAAGCAAGTCTTCTCCTGACGACGATGACACTTCTGAAGAAGAAAGCAGTAGTGACGAGGGATCGAAGAAGAAGGTCACGACGCTCCAAAAAGATATGGAGAGAATGTTAAAAGAATTCAAAAAAATGAAGGGGGGTACGAGAAGAGAAGACAAACTATGGTGCACAGACTGCAAGGAGAATGGCCACACCAAAGGCTCCTATCCAAAAAAATCATTCTGTGATATCTGCCAAGTTATGGGTCACTCCGTCAGTGAGTGCCCGTATAACATGAAGTCACAAAGTGCATAAGTATTGTTCACAGAACAGGCCACAACGTTCGCACCAGTAGGCACCCCCAACAAACAAACACCACAATGTCAGTCGGAGGCTACCAGGATAATAGGCAGGGGGGAAATAACAACAACAATAACAACTGAAGCCGCATCCAGTATGACACCAAAGGGAGACCTATCATCCAATGCAGGGCTTGTAGCCAATGGGGGCACTTCGCTCAGGACTGCAAAGCTGAGGGTGCTTCCCCACAACACTTGTGTAAATGGTGTGGTCCCAACGACCACACTGATGCACACTATCTAAAAGGAGTGAACCGCATAGACATTGATAATACCGTGCTTGTACTTACAAGGGGCCAAGCGAAGAAGGCCACATATCTAGATCAAAATACAGAGACGGAGAGGGCACATAAAGCAAAAGAAACAATTGAGAAGGAGATGACCGCACAATGGAAGAGCACCTAGGAAGCTACTAGCACCACATGCACGATGGTGGAGGAAAAAATCTTAAGACAGGTATTACAAACGGAGGTGTCGGTAAAACTCCAGGACCTCTTGGAGACCATACATCAACTAAGGATGACTATCCTTAACACGACACCATCACAACCTCGTCAGGTACTTGAAACTTCTCCAAGTCTTACCACATACCCTATGTTGCTGGCCGTGAATACTAGGCGTCACCCAGTGGTGGTCGAGATGGGTATCCTTGGCACCACTCTCATATACACCATTGTAGATGGAGAGTTTGGAGTAAATGTACTTCCAGAGGAGACATGAAAAAATTTGATGAAACCCACGCTGTGGCCTCTGACATTTAGCCTGTTTGGAATGCACTAGCACGACATCAAACCCATCGAAACCCTCATGGCTCAATGCGTGATGATTGTGACACAACCCTTCATACTTAACTTTGTGGTGATCCCACTAAAGAAAAAGGGGTACGATGCTATTTTGGGATGAGGGTGGCTCACCTTGGAAAAGGTGAACCACAACTGAAAGCAGAACACACTCACCATGGAGAAAGTCGGGAGGAAGTACATGATTGACCTCTGCACGCAAATGGTGAGTGAGGAGTTAGCATCTTCAGACTTAGAATCTGAACGAGATAAATTGGGAGAAGATGGAGGGCAAAGAAGAATAGAGCCGAAGGACGAAGGGGTTTTGGAGTTGAAAGAATGTTCTGGGGATGATGGAGATTCAATGAATGACCTCTTTCAATGGTAGATGGAAGATTATGACTTCTTCACACCATCTTGTAACATGTTAAGAATTAGGGAGGAGGAAGCCACCCCCGCATACCAGGAGGTAAAATTAAAGGGGGAAAAATTTGGTAACAACGCTCATGTCAGCAATGGTTAGAACCCCATGGCCGCAACCTTCAACTTCTTTATTCTCCTTCTTATGTACAGGTCAGCGATCATGGTCCCTATAGAATTTATGGTTCCAAGCCTTTGGATCGCCATTGAAAATAGACCCAAGGACAAAGTTTGGGAAGTCGGCTATGACGGGGCCATCCAGTTGTGGACTCTGGACGGATGGGAGAAACACGAGGCCATTAGCAGTTCCAAATCAAAACCTCACCTGGAGACGATGGGCAAAGCACCCGAATGGATGGACATAGCACCTGAATGTATGGACAGAGCACCCGAGGGGATGGAAGGGGACTTGAGAGGCCAGAGGGGCGACCGGAGAGGCACCCGGAAGGTAAATAGATTAGGCAGATAAAAAAATAAATTAATAAATAAATAAAAAATTTTAAATTAAAAAAAAAAATCAAAACAAAAAAAACAAAAAAAAAAACACACAAAAAAGTAAGTGACTGTACGGCTCGATGTCTTACGAACATATGAAAAAAAACTTGAAAGACTAAAGGCACCGTATGACAGAAGGCCGTACGCACCCACAGAACCTCATGAGTAGGAAAAGGTGAATCAAAATCTATATGAGCATATGACATGTTGTAGAAACCAGTAGGTGTAGTAAGCACAGTACGACAAGGAAAGGAAAAAAAACTAACGTGTCTTTGAGCTCATACCCCGTAAAGACGAGCACTGCAAAAAAAAAACAACACAACCAACTGGTATATGAAGGTCATACGTCGTACCATGGTACAGACAAGAAGCAGAACATGAGGAGCCAATTGTGAGTCGTACATTCGTACGGGAAGAACAAAGACCAGAACAGAGCAAAGCGTTTCAGTGAAGCCATATGATGATCCGTATGTACGTACGAGTGAGGAGCGGAGTAAACTCAAACTTTTATAGGTCGTACGACACTAGATAGTATAGCACATGACAAAGCCATACAGACAAAGGAGCCACGAGAATTCCTTCTTGCTGTACGGACCGTACAACTGTGTGCATTGGAAAAGAAAACACATGCAGTTTATAGAAACTGTACAACCATATGGACATGAGTTGCAATAAAAAAACATGGGGATTTAACCAAGAACCCATTGTGTTTTCTGTACGGTAACACGTGGAGTCATTCCTATGCGGTGAATTGGATTATTAAGTTGGTAACACAGAGAACCGTATGACCAGACGACAAAAAGAAGGCACCAAAGGTAATAAAAAAAAATGACAGCAGAGGTAGGGAAGAAAAGCAGGTTATTTTCCATCTGCACAGGCACCATAATGCAGTTGATAGAGCAGAGAGGGCATCAGACGACAATCACAAATTTACGGTGTGCACCGTGGACTTTTGTGTGGGTTTAAAGGTGCCAAATTGGTCTTGGCGGCGGGGGCACTTCCCCTCGACCCTGCCCTGTACCGCAACAGGAAGCGCACCTGGGATGCTGCCCCCAGACGTCGTGGGGGCGTTATCTGTCAACCCCGCTGTGCTCCCCCCAGACCCCTATTTTATTTTTTAGGGACACTACAACATAGAGTTTGGGGTACCCGCGTCGTTAGGGTAAGCGTTGGGTTTGTTCCGCATGGTGAGAAAGAAGTCTAAAGCTAAGTGTTGGGGGTGAAGCCATAAGCTACCGAGGGAGATATATTTGGAGGTTGTGAACACACAGCATTGAGCAGATGAGACCCAGAGATGCTGCAAACATGGGTTGTCCACGCGCCAGTGGTGGTGAGAGAGGTAGAAGGGTACTATGCTTTGAGGCACTCAGAGTATGTCTCGGATGGACATGAGGCTTCTGTGGTGGATGCACAGAGAGCTCAGGAGGAGATGACCACCAGGTTGGAGGTAGTAGAGAAAGCCTAAGGCTAGATTGGCTATGGAGTTAGTATCATTTGAGTATCAGATTTGCAGCACTTGGTATAGGCTGAGACTGAGCAACATGTTTTGGTTCTTGTATGTCGTGGTTCATCATTCCTATCTTGTTTCTATACCGGACATTTCGTTGGCATCTGGAGATGAATTTTCTTTAGGGGGATAATGTTAGTCATAGAGTTTACTTTATGTTGTATAGGTGTTAGGTATATTATGTGTGTTCCAACGGTACTTAATACTACCAGCGGTTGGGAACGGGTGATGACATTTGGTCACACCCCTTTGGGTTTATATAAGCAATGTAATTTCTGTTTGAGATATGTTGATAGTGACTATTGTAAGGGTACTCAAGTTATGAATAATTAATAAATACTATGGTGTTCTCTGATCTATCTTATGTATTTATATTTCAGTACAATGTTTATGCATTAGTAAACTAAGTTACCTCAGCGGGTAAACAATTAATGGATTGAAATTGATCTTTTTTGTTGTAATTAGTTGCTAAGAATTGTTTAGGGACTCTATGTGGAGGTATTTTAGTCTTTTGTCTTCGTTTTGTATGTTCTTGAAAAACTTCTTGTAAGTTGTAAGTTTTTGGTCCAATTCTAGACTATAAATAAAAATGGCTCCTCGAGGTTCTTGATTCCATGGTGAGAAAAATGTGCCTAGATGGAACTCAAGAGGAGCTATTGTACATAATTTTTCCTTTTTTTGGTAGGAGAAGTGTTAGCCATGCAGTTTGAGGTCCTTCCTTAAGCGAGCTTGGTGATAGCCCGACTAGGGAAGAAAGTGAAGCAGTTGTGTAGAACTTGTAGGGTTAGATTGGAAAACACAATCCAATAATTTGATAGAAACCATGGAGAGGTAATACGACTCTCTGAGAAGTGATAGCCATAGAGGAGTTGAATTCATCGAGGAAAGAAAGCAAATACAATAAAAGACCTAATTAGTCCAACATTTAAGGAAATTGTCCCTAAGAAGTTCTATGGTTGAATGGAGGTTTAATGGCAACAACTCCTCAAGAATGTCATGAAATGACCCAAGGAAGTAAGGAAACAACCCTGCAAAGAGTTGTGAGTGTCTTGGTATAAGTTGATAGAATTCACTTATGAGGGTTCAATGAGCACCGAGAAGAACCTGATTTATAGGATGGATCTTGAGTAGGAGGTAGAAGTTCTTAGTGACTTGCCTCAAGATTAGGGTTGAGATCACCCTAGGAGGTCTAGGAGAGAGGCCTTAGAATAGAGTCAAGCTGACTCTAGAAAGAAAGATCCCATATCCCATCAGATTGGTATCAGAGCCTAAAGATTGGGCTTGTGTTGTTTGGATACCATCTTCATAGGAATCAATAGATTCATCCAAGATGGTGAAATAATGCTAAAATAGAAAAGGATGTATAAGAGCAGAGAGAGGAGAAAAACCTCCTAAAGGAACAATTGGTCAATATGGCAAGTAAGTTAGAAGAAGTATAGCTTAGGACTGCAGCAGTCAGTGAACTAATGCGAGAGACTGAAGGAAAGGGTAAATTAGTGGTCGAGGAAGAAATAATACCAGAGCCAGACCCTGTGTTTCAAAAAGAGCCATTCTTGAAAGCTTTAAAATCTATAAGTGGAAAGTCCTTGGAAGGTGTCCCTGTATTCAATGACAGGATGGAACTAGAAGTAGTCATGGAGTGGATAGAAGGACTGGAAAATCACTTTGAATGTGATAATGTGACGGAGGCTCAAGAAGTCAGAATAGCCAAGACAAGATTGAGAGAGACTACTCTCACTTGGTGGAAGTTCATCCAAGATGAAAGGATCATAGAAGGGAAGAATCCTATAACTAGCTGCAAAGGCATGGTGGCCAAAATGAGAGAAACTTATCTTGCTGGTGATTATGGGGTGTAGTTGCACAAGAAAAGACATAATTTGAGGCAGAAAGACTTAGAAGTCAGTGCCTACACATAACAATTTCATAAGTTATGCCTAAGCTCACATATAATAGAGGGGGAGAGTGTAAAAGTGGCTATATATCTGAATGGTCTCAAGTGGAATATCCAAGAGGAAATCAGCCTCTTAAGCCCCAAGACAGTACATCAATTCTATCAGCTAGCTCTCAAGGTGGAAGAGAAGCTAAAAAAGAAACAAGATTCAAGCAGTAGGGGTAGAGGTAGAGGAATAGATGGTAGAAATTAGAGAGGAGGTTTTAGTGGAAGAAACTTTGAGGTTAGAAATAAGAGTGAGTCTAAACTCATTGAGATTCAAGTATAATCCAGTAACACAAGAGGTGGTTACAACATAGGAAGAGGTTCAAATAACAGTTCAAGAGGAAGGTCTAATAACCAGGGGAGGGGATCTTATTTCTCTTCAATGAAGTGCTACAATTGCCAGAAGTATGAGCATCCTACCTATAGGTGTCATGAAAAGGGTTCTACATCATAAGGAGGAGAGAAAAGAATCAATTATGTGCAAGAAGAGTCTTCTACTTGGGTATGTGCAAGATCATGGTATCCCAAAAACTGGTGATGTGTAAAAATCCTCCTTTTCACTCGTCCAAAAGCGCACAAAAAAGCTTGTTGACTTTTTAGTAGGCATGGGTGTTAGTACACCTGGCCAAACCAAAATCCAAAGCACAAGCCTAATCAGATATCTGATATTATCAGATATCTGATATTTGCCAGTAAAACTATTTTAAGGCATGTGGGTCGCGTTCTTAGTTTTCATTGTGAAAACGTCAAACACAACCCAAGGTTTCAGATATCCAAAACCTATATGATATCTGATTTTCCTATTTGAGAAATATCTCCAAATTGAACAGGTATGTAAAATTTTTTGGTTTTGTTTGTTGTTTTTTTTAAATTGAAATTTGTAGTTTTTAAAATAAAACTAGGGTTTAATTGATATTGTTTATCATTTTTTTAAAAAATTGATTAAAATTATCTATTTTTGTTTTAATTGTAATCAAACATAGACTCAAACCAATCAGAAAACCCTCCATATGACCCCGTTAACAATCTAGAACCACCTCCAAACAATCCCCCACCTTCAAAAGACCAACCAGTCTCAAACCCTTGACCTTTAGAGGATCTCATAGGAGACAATCTAAATTAGCTTAGAGGATATCAAACTACATATGCCAATATCCCCACATTGCGCCCCATGTTTTCCATGTTGAGCTCCATTATTGAAAACGAGAAACTCACAGAGCAACATAATGTTGCACTTCTTTGGCGCGATTTCATGCACGCCGAGTTTGACGATGGACTTGATTATGATCAAGTTATGAACCTAAATATAAAAAAACATGACATATGTAATATATTTGTGGATCCCAAAACCGGTTTAAAAGTGAACCCTAAAATTCCAAGTTGTCAATTAAATGGGGCACAAATGATGCAATTCATGGCCACTTTTGGGACCACTGGTGGATGGTTTTTGATAGGCCACCCCACAACAATTTGGATGTCCCATTATATTTCTTAAGAAAATTGTATGCTGAATTTGTTCTCAGTTTTTATGATGAATTTGTGCTCATCCTAATCTTCATGCCACTTATACCCATGAATGATTAGAAATGATCAATACTTAACTTCTTCATAATTAGGAATACTGACTAAACTTTTAATTTATTGGTAGATGCACACTAATCTACCTATTAACATATATACCCATGAATAATTAGAAACTATAAATACTAAACTTTGTCATAATTATAAATAATGATTAATCTCTTAATTTATTGCTAGGTGCAGACTAATTTGTCTGTTAAAGCATTGCGAATGTGCTATCTGTAGGTACTAAAAATTCCTGAACTTTAACAATTTTTAAATAAGATTTACTCAAAATATTCTCTTGTTGTGTATGATCAATTGTATCCATTTGCTTATTCAAATAAATATTTTTTCCATTTCTTTATATTTATAATCCTGATTAATCATTTTCAATTCTTGTATTACAAATTGGACATGCTAATAAGATAATATATTCAAGCCTTATGTAAGAACAAATTCTATTGAATTCTTATATATTACATTTCATAAGCTTTTCTAATACTTGGTTTATAGTTTGGGGGATAATTTCAATCAATAAGTTATATGATCAAGTATGTTTATTAGTCATTTTTTTTGAGTGGTGGACATCAATTTGTGATATAGTATCTTCTAATTGTGTTCATTAGTGTGTGAGATGATGACACTTCAATAAAGGTTTTATAAATTTGTTGATTTATTAAAAAAAAACTACTTTCTACAATATACCTTTAAAAATGATTAATATTATAGTTTTATTTATTTTTATTAATTTAATCAGAATATTATATTAATTATTTATTAATATAAATAATAATAATAATTTATTTCCATAAAAATTAATTATTTAATTTTTTTAAATTAAATTATTTAAAATTTTAAGCTTTATCTAAATAAAAGTACTATTACTTTGATAAAGATATAAATATTTGCCAAATATCTATAAAAGATTCATTTTTTAATCTATTTTAATAGTTGTGATAGCACTTGTAAATTTAATGCCTAATACTTTATAAATAATACACGGTTTATAATTGAAAAGTTGTTGATGTTGACCATGAGTACTTATAATTGAATAATTTACAATTTTTAAAAATTAAAAATAATAAATCATGACATAATGCCATATTAGTACACTAACACAATGCAACTCAATTTACAACTATTATAATTTAATGTACCAGATTATCATTTTTGCTGAATTTAAATAAAACTAAAAAAACACAATATTAATATGACATTATTTGTGAGCTCAAAACTTATAATAAGCAAAATACTTGACATCTACATTTTGCTCACAATTTACATAAGAGCTATTTGCTAAAATGTTAGTACATCATATAATTCCAAAGTCATATAAGAGAAAATTTTCATTTACCTATAAAAGAGTTTCTTTGACATAATTGTGGCATAAAAAATTCATCCACAATTTATATACACATCTTACAAACATTAACAAAACTATTTTCTATCACTTGACAATTACTGCATTGCAAAACAACTCGGGTTTCTAAATTTCTACTTTAATGCATATTTTAGAGCTTATTAGTCCCAACTATTTGTACATTGGGATGAAAGTTTTCACTTGATTGTTTATGTAGTATATTGCATTGAAGAATGTGCCTATTGAAATATTTAAAGACATTTCTCTATGTTTGGATTTTAAACATTTTTTTATTTAAAAAATGTATTAGCTTTGGAATTTCCATCCGTTTTTATATTTATTTCATTTATGTCCCCTTGATATACTTTCCTATTTCTTCTCTTTTGGAGTAGGAGTGTACATGTTTATTATGAAGAGAGCCACACAAGAGAAGCTATGCTTCCACAATTTTGCATACATATATACTTGAGTAGTTTAAACAAAAGATGTGTTTGTTTATTTTTCTATTTTATAATGCTATGAGATGTTAGCACAATTTTTTGTGTTGATGTTTTTATATATATTTTATTTATGTCCCCTTGATATCCTTTCCTCCTTCTCTTTTGGAGTAGGAGTGTGCATGTTTATTATGAAGAGAGCCACACAAGAAAAGCTACGCTTCCACATTTTGCATACATATATACTTTAATAGTTTAAACAAAAGACGTGTTTGTATATTTTGCTATTTTATAATGCTATGAGATGTTAGCACAATGTTTTGTGTTGAGATTTATTTTTCATGTCACAATACATATGCAAGAATGCAATTTTGGTGTAGAATTTAAATATTTATTTTACATACAAAATTTTTAATTTTTGATTCGTTTGCAGTACACAACAATAGACGCAAGCATCAAAGTTCATGCCTATAGTGTAATGCTTTTACGGGAAGGATATGGTGAAATGAGAATGTGAGTAAAAGAGAGTGAACAAATTCCATTGCACCCAACATGTGCAAGTCGTATAGTTATATTAAATGGGGCATATTAGATCAAAATTAAAATTTGTATGTAAATTTGAATGAAGAATTTTAGTTTCCATAACGAGTGAAAGATGCTTACTATCACTATGAAACAATTGAATATAATGTTGTGGTTAATCATTTTGAAGAGAGTATTGTAAATGAAAGGTTGTGAATGGAGTAGTTGTTTTGAAAAATTCTCACTCATTAGATATTAAAAGTTATATATTGGGTAGCCTAGTTAAAATTTCATTCTTTGATTGATGCAAGTACATGTATAATTGTATATTGTAAATTGCCTAACTAAATTTATTTGTAACCCATCCCCATATCTTAGGAAGCTTTGTGAGCAAGGATGTTCATCCCTAGACTTAGGAAGCTTTGTGAGCAAGGATGTTCATCCCCAGATGAAATTGGAGGTCCTATCTAAGAAGGTTCTTAAGAATACTTATTCATCTAGTTAACATTGATAATTGAATTTTTGCCATGATTCAATCTTCTAATATAAATCTTGGTAATATTTAAACGGTGAATATTGTTTTTTGGATAGGTTTGTGGCTCCTAATAGAAGATTTTTGCTTACATCTTCCACCTAATTGGCACTGAAATTTTTCCTATGTTTAATCAAATAGTTATATTGATAAATACATAATATGAATACAATAAATTGTTTTCATGACACTTAGAACTTGTTTATTAAAGGGGTAGACATAGTTTGTAATGTCATTTATTGTTTTTGATTAAGGTAAAAATAGGTTTTGAAAGGACCCCGAAACCTTTTACAAAAAGCTACTAAAGATAGGCATCAAAGGCACATACAAACAAAGAATGCATGCAACGAACAAAAGGCAGGACCCAGCAAGAAACGAAAGACCCAAAACATGAAAGAACAAAAACTGCCAAAGATAGGCACAGATACCAGCACAACTTCTAGCACAACTGCTCAAACAATTTCCAGCAAAATTTCTAGACTAGCAGAATAAACATTACATCATTTTCTGGTAGGCTACCTCAGCCTCCTTCTGCATTTCTTCCATTTTTTCAATGGACTCCTTCAGCTCCAACATCTCTTTTAGGATCTCAGGGACTTTTCTTTTAACTCCGCTTCGGGTTCTAGAACCAGGGCCCGAGCTTCCAGCCTTTTCTTCAATTGTAATTGTGGTGTTTTCTAGCAGGCTTCTTTCCAGATAAGCGTATAATGCTTCCAGGTTCTGAATTGAAACTTTCAGCCCTTCATTTCTATGCTTAAGGATAATCCGTATCATGTGCCCATTGTGGCTTATTTGTTCTTTCATCTCTTTAAGCTTTTCTTCCACAATCTCATTCACTCTAGTTGTAAATTCCTCTTCTCTACTACTGTCTTTAACCTTAATCATCAACTTATTCTCCATTTCCTCAACCTTGGCTTTAAAAGGCTCCATTTCCTCCTGCATCTCAGTTAATTGACTCTTCATTAACATCATATCCTCATTCAGCCAGTCTTCTAAATTAGCCCCATAGTCTTCTTTGCTTTTTGGGATTCTGTCATCTTTTTCAAACCCAACCGCATCAGGGCCCATTCTCCTTTTTTTACTATTCCTTTTCTCTGCCTTTAAAGTTTGCTGCATTATTTTACCCTCCTCACCATCTTCCTCATTCTTATTTTCCTCTCTTTCATCTCCCTCTTTACCATCTCCCTCAATTTCCTTTTCATCATAATTCTCATCAGCGCCCATGCCCTCATTGAAATTGGGCATTTCCTTCTCTTCCATCTGAGAGTTATCCTTTCTCTGCTGATCCTCATTTTATTTTTCCATATTCTCTTCTTCATTATCACCATTGTGTTGATCCTCTTGATCTTTTCCCTGATTCTATAGGGTTTCATCACCAGTCTTCTCCGACGTAAGCTTCTTCTTCATTTTAGCCCTTTTTTTCTAACTCTATTTTTCACTTTCCTACTTCACCTGTCTCACACTACCTTTAACCCTCTTAGGGATAGGCTTAGGAAGATTGCGAGCATACACAAAAATAAGCAAAATGAGCCCCACATGGAGCACCGGGTTGCTCGATTTCTTTTTGTGCTCCATCACACTATTACACAAAGAACTCAGAAGATAGAAAGGGAATGGGATTTTTTTACCATGCCTAAAGTGGTTGGCCAGAATGAAATGCAGGTTGTAGATTTTGGAGTATCTGCCATCCAAAGTGAAGTACTCGATCATGACAGTGAGAATGTCTGCCCAGTGAGACTTGATTTTTTGAATGTTGACATAATCCCCTGTACCTTTACTAAGAAGGGCCTCTTCATCCTCTATTTTCAGGAAGATCTTGTAGGCTTGAGTACCAACCCTCTTGTTATCCCTATAGAATTTCATGCCCTCACAAGGCAAACCCATAATTTTTGATATAACCCTCATGGAAAGGGTAAAATATTTCCCCCACATATGCACTTTCCCATCCTTCCAACCCTCTGCAAACTATTTTTTTATCTCCGTATCCCAGCCATGGAGCTTCTCTAGATACTGAGATACACCTCCTTTTCTCAATCTTCTCCAAAATTTCCTCTTCTCTTTCGATTTTGTATAGTCTATCGGTTCCTCTCTCTTCAAACCTCCTCCCATATTTCTTATTTCTTCTTGGAAATGTCGATCCTTTGCAATTTTGAACACAAAATTCAGGCAGACTCTACTGTTATGATTAATCCAGTTCAAATTTAACACCCAGAAAGCGTGCGGAGTCACTAATCTATTTAATCACATTTCCTTCGAATGACATCACACATTAATTTTAATAATTAAAGATGACATCATCATTAATTAAGTTTGTTTATAACTCCTTCAATGCTATTCATCCTATCGTACTTGATAAGACTAGCCATCCCCATTTTGAAGTCCGCCTCACCTCGCCAGTATTGCATGACATCAGAGTACACACCCACATTTGCTAATCCATCTGCCGTCATATTACCTTCTCTGCAAACATGTGTAATATAGTACTCTTCAAAATTGGATAATAAAGATTTAATTTTTTTGATGATATGGCTTATTGTCCATGAAGCTTTATAAGTACCTTTAATATAGTTAATAATATTCAAAGAATCTCCCTCCACCCAAAGTTTGGAGATTCCCATATCTTTGGCCAAAGTGACCACATGAAGGGCTACCATAGCTTCAGCCATATGGTTTGTCTGAATTCCCAGCGGAACTGTCACTGCTCCCAGACAATTTCCAGCCGCATCCCTTATGAGGCCTCCAACTCTAGCAGACCCAGGATTCCCTTTTGCCGCCCCATCAAAATTCCCTTTTACCTAGCCATTTGGAGGGGCTTTCCATCTAGTATTTTACCTCAAATTTTGATTTCTGTCTTTTTGCACCTGTGCATTCATAAGAATTTCACTGATACTGAGAAGATTCTTGTAAGGTGAATCACTAGGAAGCTGATTTTTAAAATTTTCCAGGATACTTCTACAAACCCCATTAGCCACTGTTTGAAAGGGAGAGATTTTTTCTCTAAATATTATATTGTTTCTTTCCTTCCATATTCTCCAAGTGAAGTGAGGTAGAATAAGCTTCCATAGATCTTTGGCTTCCTTACTCTTGAGGGGGCAACTCCATTGTTTAACCATGTCCTAGAAGTTAAAAGGATTGACCCACTCCAGATTGATACCATTTAGCACTGAATTCCAGACTTTGGAGGAGAAGGGACAGTGTATCATTATGTGATTATTGTTTTCAGCTTCAGAGTAGCATAGGATACATCTATTAGGAATACTAATGCCCCTTTTTCAAAGATTATCCACTGTGAGGGTTTATTCTGAACAAGAAGCTAGAAGGACATGTTAATTTTAGGAATAAGGCTGTTGTTCCATACCTTATAGCTAGGAGAGTAGATATCCTTTTGGTGCAGAAGGGCCGAAGCAGACAAGAAAAATAATTTACCATTCGCCTCTAGCCCCCAGATCAAAGAATCTTCTTTGTTAGGTCTAATAAACCATGGGGACAGAAACTTGTTGACCAAGTGTAGAGAATCATCAAAGGAGCTAAGATCAACCCATTTATCATTGATCCAGTAATCAAAAACCTTCTCTCCAACAATATCAATGCAATCCGCCATCACTGGCCTCCATTCCTGATTTTCACTTAGAGCATCTTCCTTTAGCCAATTGTCAATCCAAAAGTTTATTTTGCGATTTCCCAGCTTCCATCTAGCCCCTTTACTGATTAAATCTCTGCTTTTTCTAATACTATTCCAAATGAAAGGGCCATTTATCTCTAAGGGGTCCCTTAGTACTTCCTCCAGAGAAGATAAGTGGTACTTTCTCTTGAAGATAGTATTCCATTCCTTCTCTTCTTCAAAAATTCTCCAGCATTGTTTTGCTAGCAGTGATTTGTTTGTGTTATTGATACTTCTTATACCAAGACCTCCCCATTTCTTAGGTTTACACACCACCTCCCAAGCCACAAGGCTTAACCTCTTCTTCTCTTCCACTCCGGACCAAAGAAACCTTTTCAATTAAGCCAACAAATTTTTGAGGAATTTTAAAAAGGCTCACGGAATAAACTGGAAGGTTTTGAAGAGTAGATTTTAGAAGTTGGACTTTACCAGCTTGACTAAGGGTAGCACCTTTCCATCCAACTAACTTGTTATGAAAGCAGTCAATTATTTCATTCCAAAAAACATCATCCGGTTTAAGGCATAGGGGGAGACCCAAATAAGTAGAGGGAAACTTCCCAATCTTGCATCCCAAAATAGAAGAAATCTTCCTTTGTCTAACTTTAGGGGTGTTGCAAAAAAATGAAGAACTCTTTTCCCAGTTTATAGATTGACCTGAAGCTTTAGTGTAAATATTCAAAACCTTTTTCATGTTCCTAGCTTCCAAAACAGAAGCTTCTCCCATCATAATTGTATCATCCACAAATTGCTCATGAGAGCATTTTTGTTGAGCTAAAGAAGGTTGGAGACCAGAGATCTGACCAGAAGAAACCATGCTTTCTATAGATCTCCCAAGACTTTCTGCCATTATAGCAAAGAGGATGGGGGAAATAGGATCACCTTGTCTAAGCCCTCTAGAGGGATGGAAAAAAATGGAAGAGCCTCCATTGACCAACACCGAGGAAGACACCGTAGTGACCAATTGCATTGTCAATCTTATCACATCATTATCAAATCCAAAGGAACTAAGAATTTCAGACAGGAAAGACCAGTCCACTTTGTCATAAGCCTTAGAAAGATCTAATTTCATCAAGAAACCCTATTTTTTAGAAGCTGGAAGGGAGTGAATGTTCTCATGCACAACCATTATAGAGTCAAGAATTTGTCTACCTGGGACAAACCCATTATGTTGAGGTGATATAAGACTTGGCAAGAAGCTCAATATTCTTTTCATCATAACCTTCGAGATAATTTTGTAGAGTGAATTGCAAAGGCTTATGGGACAAAATCCATCAACCGTATCCGCTCCATGTTTTTTTGGGATGAGAACAATGAATGTTGAGTTAATTTCTTTGAGAATAGATTTAGTTCCATAGAATTTTTTAACCGTAGAGCAGACATTATTCCCAACAATGCTCCAAAATTGCTAGAAAAAGAACATCTGAAACCCGTCCGGGCTAGGAGATTTCTCTCCTTCAAAGGAAAGGACAACCTTCTTGATTCCAGCCTCTAAAGGGATAGCTCTTAAGAGGACATTAGCCTCAGAGTCTAAAATGTGAGGAATAGAAGTAAGTAAGTTCCTCTGCTCAACCAAGTCTATGCTATGATCTTTAGAAATTAAAGAAGCAAAATAACTCACCATTTCTTTCCTAATATCATCTTCTTTGGAGATTTTTCCATTTTCGATGGTTAGAGAGTGGATTTTGTTAATAGCCTTATGTTTTAGAGCAGTGATGTGAAAAAATCTAGTGTTCTTATCACCTGCTTTAAGCCAGAGGGATCTGGATCTCTGTCTCCAGAAAATTTCTTCTTTTGCTATGATATTATGAAGACCAGCAAGGGCTATATTCTCTTAGCTTCTCAGAGTTTTAGTTAGCCCATTCCTTAGGATATCCTCCTAAATTTCTTTCAGTTCCATTTGGGATTTACTTTTAGCTTTGAAGATATCACCATGTATGTACTTGTTCCAGCTTTTTACATTAGTTTTGACATTAGCCAGTTTATTGACCACTTTGAATATTGTAGTTCCTTCCACCTCAATATTCCACCACTCCCTTGTTTTATGTTCCATATCAGGATGGTCTAGCCACATCTTCTCAAATCTAAAATGGGCATTTCTTTTTCCAGTAAACGGTGAAACATTGAGAGAAATTGGGAAAATGATCCGATCCAATTCTTAAGAGGGAGGAAAGAGCACAAGAATACTTCATAAACCATTCTGGATTTATCAGCGCCCTATCCAGCTTAACTTGAATCAGGTCCTCTCCCACCCTGCAGTTTGACCAGGTGTAGTTTATCCCTTCTAGATCAACATCCATCAGCCCTTCATTGATGATGAAATTCATGAAGTCCACTCTGCTTTCCACTTGGGCAAGATTACCACCTTTTTTATCTTCCTGCTTTAGAGGTGTATTGAAGTTTCCCATAAGAATGAAATTGTTATCTCTTCTTCCGTCCATCTGCTCATGCAAATTCTTCCATAGTTTACTTCTTCCTGTCTTCGTATTAGGGGCATACACATTGATAAGAGTCCAAGCAAGATTATCCTTTATACTCCTTACAGAAACAACAATAAAGTTCTTGTCTTCTTTAAGGAGCTTGCATTCATCAAAAGATTGGTTCCAGAAGATAGCCAGACCTCCCGAATCCCCTTCCAAGCTGCTACCAATGCATTTTCCATTTTTAACCATCTTCATTTTTTCAATCTTATCTTTGCTCATTTTAGTTTCTTGGATGAACATAATATCAGGTTTAGAGTCTCTAACTAGATTCCTAACTACATCTTGCTTATGAGGACTATTAAGTCCTCGAATATTCCATGAGATGATCTTCATTTGAGGATTGGGGTACAAACCTGATGGATGGTAAGTTGTTTTCCATCAGCAATGTTCTGTTTAGCCTCCTCCTCCCTTTGGGTTTTTTCTGATCTTCTTCCTTTTTCTCCCTTTGGGGTACCAATATCAGCTTTCTATTGTCTAGTTTGAACTCCTAGTTTTTGGCCTCCAATCTTCTTGTTTGATTTCCACATTGAAGAACTCTCAGCTTTCTTACCAGAACTTAAGTTCGGTTCAAGGCCATGTGCCTACGCTCAGGGGATTTGGGAATTTTCTTATTAGATCCCTTCTTTGAACCCACTGTTGACCATGACTTATCCTCTACTGCTTCATCCTCCTTCTTTTGTTTCTCATTCTGATGAGGTTTCGTTGGGGTATCAACTTTAGTTTCCCTTATTAGGTCATTTAATTTCTTATGATTTTCTTCTGAGCTGTGATTTTCCTTCCTAGCCATCTCCTTCTCTGCTTCCTGGTGCTTATCTAATTCTTCTCCATTTTCCAGCTTTTCTTTGTCTTCTTTTCTTTTATCATTTAGTTTAGTTTCTGCTACTTTGGTGCTTTCCCCACTTTTAGCAGCTATTGGAAATATAGAGGAATCTAGCTTTTCTTTTTCTTGAGCTTCTTCGCCATTTTTCTTTTGCTGGGAGGCAATATCCTTTCCTTCCAGCATGATCAGGGTTTCCAGCATTTCCTCAGTCTTTCTTTTCCATTCCATTCTCTATCCTTTGGTTTCCTCCTAATTCTTCTTTTTTTCCTTTTGGGTTTTCTGAGGACAGTGTTTCGCCCAATGACCCAATTTCTTACAAATGAAACAGGCAAACGACATTGATTCATATTCTATCTCTTGAAGCCATGTCCCTAGTTTCAACTTCAGAGATATCATCTAAGGAAGGTCGACATTTTGTTGAATGTTAACACAAATTCTAGCATAAACTTGTCTAGTTCTAGCTTCAGTCATTGGGTCGATGGATAGAAGTTCCCCAAAAGAGCCTGCAATAGCTATTAAGATATCTGCATGCCAGTATTCCAATGGCATTCCAGGAAGACGGACCCAGACCGGCGCCGCCGTGAAAAAAATTTCGTTGTAATCTAGACTTGTAGTCCACTTTTGCAGTGACAGAGATGTTTTACCCATCATCCAGGGTCCCCCACACAAAACTTTTGAAAGATCTTCCCCACTTGAGAACACAAAGGAGAAGAAACCTTTTGGCATTGCCGCTACATCCACTTGGCCTTTTAACCTCCATTTTTTATCCACAAATGATCTAACTAGATCAATATTCGACCTTGGTCCCAAAAAATTTCCTACCAGGGTAGAAGCCATTAAAGAGACCGTGTGTTTTACTAACTGATCTGGTATCTTAATACCAATCTCGCCTTTCAATGGGTCTGATAAAATATCCACTTTGGGGAAGATAGACATACCCGATGGTTTTATGCCAAAGAGGCCCGCCCACTTGCCTTTCCCCAAATTCACGAACTGATCATGTGACTTTTCTTGGGATAAATCTTTCCCATCTATCAATTTTTTTGAATTTTTTGCCTCTAGTCCCATTTCTGACCCATTGTCCCCGCTGGACAGAAGCAACGATGATTCTCCTGCCTTTTCCGCTGATCTGATAGCAACATTCTCTTCTCCTTCCTTCGAATATCCTTCAGTAGAGGCCTCAGCTACCAACTTCCCTCTAGAAATAGAATTCAAAATTTGAATTCCCTCATCCTCTCTCTCTCCTCCTCCTTCCCTCTTGTGCTCCATTCTCTTTGTAATGTCATTTATTGTTATTTGAATACAAGAAACTATTTTCATGACACTTAGTACTTGTTTATTAAAGGGGCAGACATAGTTTGTAATGTCATTTATTATTATTTATGTGGATAGAAGGTTAACCACGACATTTAATATTTATTCTCTCTATGAAGTTTTCAAGTCTTTTCAAGGCTTTTTCAAGCAGGTTTGTGAAATCCACATAGCCTAAATATCAATGTCTTCCGACTATTAATAAAGAGAGAAATAATACACACAATCAAAAACCAGAAACTCAGCTCTAATTCAATGGATTGTGGAAATCTGATCGATTTAATAGAGAGAGAATTATGAAATAATTGGAATAACTTGAAATAATTTTTAATTAAGATTAGTATAGTAGTATAATTTATTTCAATAATTGGAATAACTTGAAATAATTTTTAATTAAGATCAGTATAATAATATAATTTATTAAAATATTTGTATATATTTCATAATTTTTTTAAATTTAAAAAACAAATAATCTTATAAAATTATTTTTTATATAATAAACTCTTGAATTAAATAATTATAAAAAAACTATCATATCAATTTTAATTGTAATTCTAACTTAATTTTATCTCTATTTTGCAAAATAAAACCTTGCTTAAATTAATTACACATATTCTAATTAATTATTATTTTAAGTGTAATATAACTATTATTATTATAAATAGTAAGTTTGCAAGTATGACATACAAAATTTTAAATAATTTTCTCAACAAACACGTATCAACGTTATCAAAGCACCATTGAAACTATACAATCACAAAATAAAAGAAAAAACAAATTCAACATTAACCAGGTTACAACTGATATCTTCAAAGAAAAGAAAAAGATGAAAAGAATTCACAAATCAATTTCTTAAGTATTAAAGAAAAACATTCTTAAGTATTAAACAAAAACCACAATTGGATGTAATATGGCAAACTGAAAGGTATCACAAGGACCAAAAATTTGGAAACCTTGCATAGGCCTAAAAAACTATTCCAAAATAGCTGTAGAATACACAACAATAGTTGCTCCTACTCTGCCATTTCCAGATATTCAAGATTTCAAAAGGCGGTGGATACGTCCCACTAGAAACTGCATCAAGGGTAAGGCAGCCAAGGAAAAGGAAATACATTAAGATGCAAGTCTCATCAAATCTCATTTCAACTTACTGTTATTGAAAGAAGAAAGGAAAATTAAAGACAAAACAATTAAATACATTGAGCTTAAGCCAGTATAACTTCAAAGCTTCCATAAATGCAGCTTCTCAAGAAGAATTATTACTTTCGAGAAGAACCATATAATTTTGAACAATAACTTGTAGAAATAGAGAGACTTACAAAATAAGGTGCTGTGAATTCTGAGATGCTTGGCAGCCTTGCTCCCTTCTACTTACCTTGGCCTTCCCCTCATGGTAAAAGAGGTATCCCTTGAATTCTGGAACTCTATCCTGGAAATAACCCAGGGGAAACTTGCTGGCTGGAAAGGAAAGATTTTAAGCAAAGCTGAAAAACTTCAATTGGTTACTTCTACCCTCCAGGGGATCCTGGTCTACTTCCTTTCCCTCTTCAAAATCAAAAGCAATATGGCCGAAAAACTAGAAAAAATTTAGAGAACCTTTCTGTGGGCAGGGACTGAAGAAAAAAAGAGGATTTCACTTGTCAACTGGGACACTGTTTGCCTCCCGAAAATATTCGGAGGTCTTGGCCTTAGAAAAATTGGTCTGATGAACAAGGCCCTTACTACTAAGGTGGCTTGGAAGCTCATTGAGGGAAAAGTAGATTGGTGCATAATAATGAAAACCAAATATCTTCAAAGCCACCCCTACAGAACGATGTTCCATAACAGTGACCTCCCTAGTGGTTCCAAACTCTGGATAAACATCTGCAAGTGTAAGCCCCTCCTATCCAGAGGGGCTTTTTGGAAAATTGGTAATGGTAGGTCCATTAGATTCTAGTATGACCATTGGATCATGAACCAACCTCAGCTGGGTCATAAATTCAAACCAATTATGGAATACCTTCGACCTACCTTGGGTCTTAGAGCTTCCAACTACACCAACGGAAGAGTTTGGACTGATATACCCAATCAATTAAGGGACAGACCAGATCTGCAACACTTAACAAAGGAGCTTATGGACGTCCTGACTAGTATCAGAATTTCTGAGGTTGATGATTCTATTATTTGGACCCCCACCCAGACTGGTGCTTTCACAGTTAGTTCTGCTTATAACCTGCTTTTTAAGGAGGAGAGCAATCCAGGGGACTGGAAGAAGGTGTGGATCCCCCAACTCACGCCTAAAATAAAAAAATTTTGGTGGACCCTAATGCACGGTAAGATCCTAACCCAAGATAATCTTACTAAAAGCGGCTTCTCAATGGAAAACAGATGTGTCCTTTGTGAGAAGGCAGAAGAGACAGTAAATCACCTCTTCATCCACTATGACTATGCTACCAGCATGTGGCAAGGAATTTATGACAGATTGGGTATCTCGTGGGTCCTAGGTGGTGAGGTGCACCAATTTGTTAAATGGAGATCCCCCTCAAACCACCCTCTGCTCCAACTCCTCTGGCGTATGCTTCCCTCGCACATATGCTAGTCCATCTGGAAGGAAAGAAACAATAGGATATTCAGGGAGACAGGCAACCATCCTGAAACCTATCTCCTTATCAGAACTAAGCTTCTGAGTGAAAATGTCGGGATGGGTAAATGGAAGCTCCCATCTAGCCCTCTGGCTGCCTGGGAAGCTAAGATAGCGGAACACTGGAACCTCTTGAGTGGATTCTCCAGGTTTGATAATACTAAAAGGACTACCAGAAAAGCTACCAAATGGACTGCCCCTCCTAGAGGTAGGATAAAATTAAATTTTGACGGGGTAGTTAACAATCTTGGGCACGGTGGGGGAGGAGTGCTGAGAGACCACCATGGCACTTGCCTTCTGGCTTATGCGGGACCAATCAATAACTGTACTGTCACCCAGGCGGAAGGGACTTCTCTTCTCTGGGGGATTAAACTAGCAAAACAAATGAACTTCAGACAGCTAGAAATTGAGGGTGATTCCAAAGTAATAATAGAGGCAGTTAAGAGTGGTGCTGGTGCAGGGTGGCGGACTAGACCCATTATTTTAGAGATCTATGAGCTTCTTGAGAGCTTCCAACATATATCTATAGGTCATACCTATAGAGAGGGAAACTCGGGTGCTGACTCATTGGCTGCAATTGGTCTAAAACAAACCAAGCTAAATAGTTGGATGTTAGTTGGTGATTTACCTCCGATGACTTAGCGTATCATCGAGGGAGAAATGAATACAATAGTCTAAATGTGCCAGGCTGGATTTTTTATTATGAACCCCTCCTCGTTCACGTGTTGGCGTATTCGAGTTACTTGTGTGATTATGAAAGACAAAACTCAAAGCCCCATAAAGTTCAATAAATACCTTTTGTTTGTGTGGAGTGATCGCTGTCAGTGTAAAAAGGCATTTTTGGCAATTAATGGTAGTAATGCTATTATTAATATTTATGTTACCCGGGGATTTTTTAGATTTGATAGTACGGAGCCCGATCTCCAAAATCCCCAAAACTGGCAAGGTATGTATAAGCTTTTTTTGAAATGGATTTGTAAAAAAGAGTGGTTTTATATAGCATGGAACAACAGTTGGCTCTCAGACCCCAAGGATATTCCGACAATTGAAGATCGGACCTCTGATATGGGGGGTAATGTTCTCCATATCGAACCTGATAATATTGATGAAGCCTTTACTTCTGATCCGCTGGTCACCCATTATTGCAAGGAAACTGGAATTTAAGGTTTCATGGAACGCATGAAAGGCGGCCATGACGAGAGAATATCTAAACAGTTTGTTTCCTCCTGGAACAGCAGAAATGTCTCGGTGGGAGGCATTCACTTTCAGCTCAATGAGGAGGTCATCGCTGAGGCTACGGGGCTCCCTATGGTGGGGTGAAAGTACAAAAAGACTAGTCAGACTGCCGAACCTACCAGCCTAAAACAATTTTTCAAAGAAGGGGAGTTGTCGGTCAGGAAACAGGGGGGTTTCAACAGAGAAGAGCTACCAGACTTCTGGCCAAAAATTTGTCTCATTATCATGAAGTATTTCACGCTTGAAGGTAAGTTCACGGTGTTTTACAACTACCACTTACCTTTCCTGAATCATATTAGGAACAAAGATTTAATTTCCATACCATTTTATCTTTTGCACTCTATTGAAAGCAATATCCTTGATATCAAAAGCAACCCTGACAGAGCTATCCTCCACCAAGGCCTCCTCCTCTATCTTTTCCAGTTCCACAAAGCCATATGCCCGGCACCCCAACCCCCTCTGATTATTCAGTTGATGCCCCAGGAGATGCCTGCTGAAAAAGCTAAAAAGACCTCCAACTCCTCCTCCTGGTCCATCCGTATCACTCAAGGGCCTGTGAAGTCTGAGAAAAAAACCCAGAAAAAAAGTATTAAGATCCCCACCTATAAGAAGGATGGCCAGGAGGATTCTTATGTTTCGGACTTCGTGGATTACATTGAAGGGAAAGGGGTTGACAACACACCTGAGACGGATTACAAGCCCAAAAAATAGAAAATTATGGAAACCCAAGTCAATTTGGAGGTGGACCTAAGCGGTTCTGGCCATAGGAGGTCTAATAGAATTGCCAAGGAACAATGCAAAATCAAGATTTTGGAGACAGCCTCCAAGGAGCTCTCCCTAACAGAAAATGCCTCCCACTCCACAAACTCTAGAAATGTTTCTTCGGAAGGCTATATGAGCCCGACTGGTAATACTCGCCTGACCAACCCCCAGAGAGCTACGGTAACCATCAAGAATCCCAACCCACTCCAAAGCCCCCACCGTGATCCCCAGGATAAACCTCTCTCCTCTGGCATGGAGGAAAAATGCAATTTCACAGGCACCCTTAAAAGAAAGTTTGTGATTATTGACAAGGAAATTGCAGAGATCAAAAAGGGTATGCAGGACCTGATGAACCACTACATGAGGACCAACAAATTTGCACTGAAGGTTATGCATGCCTCAGCGATGACCCTCTATAATGTGTAGGAAAAGCTGGTGGATGGAAAATTGAAAGTGGACGAGGATAACAAGGATCTGTTCCTGTTCCTCCAGGAGCAGTGGGCGAAAACCCTGCTGTCTAAACAACTGGGAGGGAAGAATTAATGTTGCTACCTATGGTTCTTGTTATTTTGGCTGGGCTTGTCCCTCGGTTCCCCTGTTCTGTGTTTGGGGTTAATTTTAAGTTTGTTATTTTGGTTTGGTTGATCCCTACGAGGCTTAGTGACAATATTTTTGATGCTACTGTTGATAGCAATTACTCTGGTTTAATCATTTTGAGTAGAATTGTTACTTTTGTTTTTGATAGAGGCAGAACTTTTGGTGTCTGTGATATCCTGCTAAACTGCTGTAAGCTTTGACTAGTTCCATTAATATGCTGTTAATGTGCTACTAGTCCTCTGTTCCATGGGCCAGCACCCTTTCGTTGCTTTTTCTATCAAAAACAATTATCACTATTTACTACTTGAAACAATAGAAAAATGACATATACTACTAGAGTCAAATAAAATT
Source organism: Thuja plicata (assembly GCA_018584345.1). NCBI lineage: Eukaryota > Viridiplantae > Streptophyta > Pinopsida > Cupressales > Cupressaceae > Thuja > Thuja plicata. Next base: position 8,084,018 of record MU228104.1, read on the forward strand.
GCACCTAGGAAGCTACTTCTGATCATTTTATACATTCAGTATCAAAACCATCGAAGTAGACTGGTCAGATAGGCACCATCCAAGCAAATAAAAAGATACAAGTCTAACTGTACCAAGTGAATCAGTTCACAAAATATCTTATAATTACAAGCGCAAAGGAAACATGTCTGGGGTTGGCTTGAATACCTTCCAATTCTTCACTTTTGAGAAAGCTTTCTGAAATAACAGAACTCACTCTGATCATTTCATATCTTGTAACAGAACCCACTCTGATCATTTCATATTCTGTTACATAAACTATGTGTTAAGCACGATTGAATTCAAATGTGTTAAGCATGATTGGCTTCAAAAATATGATAAGGAATGGGAAGATTCTATAAAATTGGAACATTGTATAGACTCCTTTTAATGTGTTACACATTCGCACACATTAACAATTGCTTTGCACATGCAGCAGACTTAGGACCCAAATTATGATTTATCATATCATTGTACAAATGCACAGATGCACAAATAGAGACAAATGCAGCAAAACATAAATTAACTGAGAACGCATATGGTAAATCCTTTTAGCGATAAATCTTAAGATTAGTTACGAGGTGCAAACACCAGGCCTTAAAACTGGTGCATAGTGCACATCTAAAAAGAACCCACAGGCCGCCACAAATTATTGTCTTTCTTGATTTTCAAATGCTCTTGTATGACTTCTGTGTAAATAGTAAAATACCTAACTTGAGTGTATAATACAAATTTATCCTGTACACCCACATTCTGTGGTACTGGGTGATCTCACAAAGTTGTGTTCCACTTTTTGGGATGAAGGATTTTGGACTTCCTTCAAAAAAATAAAATTTGATGGCTTCGCGCGAAGTATTGACTTCGCGCGAAGTGCTTGATAGGCTTCATGTGAAGTACCCTACGTGGGTGACTTTGCGTGAAGTACCCCACGTAGGGTACTTCGCGCGAAGCCATACTTCACGTGAAGCCATTTTTCACCGGAATTTGTATAAAATTCTGACTATCCATGTCATTTTCACTATTCACTTTTGGAGATTTTGTGGACCCGGGGCTTAGAGCGAACCAGTGACGACCAGTACGACGTCAGCAGCTCCCGAGCTTCTTAGATCTCTTGTGATTGTTACTAGTACCAGGTACACACATTTTTCTCATTTTTTATTGTAAATTGTATGTTTTATATTTATTTTAGTTAATTATTTGTTTTAAATAATATTTAGTTTGTAGAAATGTTAGAAAATGATAGTTGAATTATAGAATATGTTAGAAAATTATAGTTGAATTTTAGAATATGTTAGAAAATTGTAGTACTAGTATGTTAGAAAATCATAGTAAAATATTAGAAAATATTAGAAAACATTAAAAAAACATAGTATATTTATGTTTGCAAATGTTAGAAATTTGTAACTTAATATGTAAACATTAGAAAATATTAGCAAATTGTAACTTAGTATATATTATAAAATTACATAACTTAGTATATAAATTAGAAAATTTTAAAGTTTAGTATACATTAGAAAATATTAGAAAATTGTAACTTAGTAAA
>MU228104.1:8092879-8110910 GCA_018584345.1 Thuja plicata
TTTCAATATATACATTTCAAGTTATGGTGATCAAAGTGACCTTATGTCTAAATTATAGTTACTGTCACTTTAGAACTCAATAAAATATGAAATATTGACCCAAAATGAATGAAACCAATTACATCCTTTCGATATTGAAGTTACAAATATAATTTTGAAAGAATTACATCATTATCATATTTTAAAAAGAAGTTATGTTGATCAAAGTGACAGTCACTTCTTAAAACCACAGTTTTTTTAAAAGAACCACTTTTCGAAGGAGAAAGAAAAATGAATTTTAATGAATTTTTTTTTAAATATATTTAGAAACTAGAAAGAAAATGCTAAAATACCCTAGTTTACATTATCTTCAAATTCCTTATAGTTTTCCGGCAATAGGTGTTTGAAAATAAAGTTTTTTTTCAAAATGTTTATCTCTGTGTCAAAGTTGGCCAAAAAGTGGGATACACTATTGTGGAATCACCCTACTGCACCCTCAAATACAGACATTGGATACAGGAACAGGGACATCATTTTTTCATAGGATAAGACTATATAAATAAGAGTGTATCTATTCTAGATTTGAATAAGGTCACCATGAGATGTTAGTACATGTATAAATTCCTTGTCCCTAAACCTAAGTTTCCTGCTGACCATAAAAAGCTTCCTAACGAGTTCTACTAATATGACTGCTAATTATAAGACTCGAGAAAATAAAACTCCCCCTTGTACACCAAAATTGTACATGTGATGCTAAACCACAAAGCAATGCTCATTTATTCAGAAATATCATAGCAAACACACAGGTAACATATTTTCTTCAATGAACCAAGATGATTAGTTATATAGCCTGGGTAATTTACCTGACATGAGCACAAAACCAGGTGCTGATACCCTCATTTTCCTTTATCTAAACTGGATCAAAACTTTCTCAAGTACTCGTACTTCAACCAGTACAAGTTCAAGAACAATAAGAAATTTTGAAATTATAGAAAAATAACAGGACATCTAAGAAATGATCGTCAGCAACATGCCAAATGCACAACTCTGCATTTTGCAAAACAAAGTGAGCAAATTGACCAATTCAACGTTTAATGACATGGTGATGATTAATTGATTTGGAAGCACAATCATCTAAAACATGGACACTATTCATAAGATAAATCAACATGCTCACAAGCAAAAGGCCGCATAAGAGTTTACACAGCCCAAGGATAAAGCTTTTCTGACAGAAACCGAAAACTAAGTTTGAGTACCCTTCAACTAAAAATACATTTAAACCATTATAAAGTCTTCTATATTAAATCCCCGATATAGGCATCACACCACCATTAACCAAGTACAAGCAGCCAATTATCCATTTTGATGTTTCACCACATGGTGATGTCCAGTGCTTTAGAAATTCCCATCATCCAGACACAGGTCGACACACTTTCTATAATTTTTGGACAAGGTCAGATGAGTTTGCATCGTCTGAGGATGAGATTTTCAGAATATATCCAAAACTGAGTCCTAGAACCTTTTTTTTTATTGAATCTAGTCCTAGAACCTTAAACTTCATTCAACTGAAAACGACCAATAAGTATTCTCAAGCCTTGTTAGCCAGATACATGCTCCATGGAAGCTATGTTCTTAAAATCCGAAAGTAGGAGTTATCCATACGAATTTAGAAGTCTCTTGACTGGAAATACAAGATTACACAACATTTCAAACAACCAACCTAGACAAAAAGAGGAAATCTCAACAGGAGACCTTCAGGACAAAAATGGGTACCTGGGTAACATACATGAACATTGGCCACCCGCGAGCTAGTTTTATAAAACAAGATAATTGATAGGCTTAAAAATTACCTTGCAGATAGTCGTAGTTCTCAGCCTCCTTGTGCATGACATCCAAACCAACATCAATGAGCTCGACGCCCTCAGTTGAGTGGCCCTTTACCCAGTTGTTTCTAGTGCCAAACTGGCCAAAAAGGAAGTTATTGGGGTGAAAAACTTGGCCATAGGGCCCTGTCTTAACACTGTCCATAGTGCCAGGCTGAAGATCCATGAGCACGACCCTAGGAACAAATTTTCTGCAACTGGTCTCATTGTAGTACACATTCACTGGCTTCACCTGAAGATCAAATAAACCATGTGTCCTCAAAGAGCATTGACATATGCAATATCAATCATTCCAATACTATTACATTTATAATTTGTGACAACTGTCACATTTTCTTACACCTATCCAAAGATAGAAAAGCATCTGAAAATATTGAATTATGTTTTTATTATATTCTTTCGCAGCCTAAACGTATTATTTTAGAGTAGCATCCATGTGTCTTCAAAAAGCATTGCCATATCAATCGCTCCAATACTATTGCATTTATAATTTGTGACAATTGTCACATTTTCTTACACCTGTCCAAAGATAGAAAAGCATCTGAAAATATTGAATTATGTTCTTATTATAGTCTGTCCCAACCTAAACGTATTATTTTCCTTGTCTTTCTGATGTTCAGAATTAACAAACATTTTGAGAGTAAACTTGTTGACAAAAATATGCATGCACTCTTATAATTTATCTACTATGACTTCATTAGTTGTTGGGATTTGTCAATTGTTAATCTAGGAGAGACTCCTCTGCAGCAGAAATATTAAGATTTTGAAGATTTATTCAATTTTCAGAAAGAATTTTGTTTGTAGACATGATTGTTTATGCAGGAAGGCATGCGTATAGCTGATATCGAGTTGATGGTAGAAGGCCAAGGTCCATGGAGTATTTTTTAAGGCTTTGACATTATTTTCACACGAGGACATTCACAAGTGAGGGGTGGGCTAGTAGATGGAAATGGAAACTTAGAGAAGATTGCTTGAATTGCATTAGCACACTTTGTCTCGACACATAACATCATGGCATTATAAGCTGCTATATCCAGAGATGAAAATTAATCAAAATTTACCCAGTCAATCAATATGTCTCCATATGAGACTGTCTTTTTTTGTCTACAGGGTTCTGTTTCAGTATTTTTTATTTAATAGGTCATTGAAAGCATTATTCACTGTGACCTCCTGATACTTTCAACTAATAGCAAAATAGGACATTTTAGAGGAGTGTAAGAGCCATTCAGGTGAAAAAAACACCAGCTTTATTCATAATTCTCAAGCATAAAATAATGAATGTTCAGGGAAAATCACTTGTTTTCACCTCAATTCTTTTTAATGAGGTTCTAACTTGGTGCAAACACACAGGGAGTTGGTTGCATCCGACAGCCCCTAGCCTTGGACTTTCTATGGATTTTATCAGGTTTACATTTACTTGATCCCTATTTCAGAAAGTATATAAATCTAGCAGTTCAACTTTGTAATGATAGATTGTTGCAACCATTAGTATGTATCCAATTAAATATAGGATTCACTTTTTAATATTGTAATTACAAGGCATGGTTAGAGAAGAATTTAGAAATTCAAAAAAAAATAATTAAGTTGTAGAATTAGGATTTTGCAATAGAGAATGCTACCCTTGCAGTCCCTCAGGTTTTTTTTAGGTTGCTAGACAATTTTTCCATGGAATTCAAAAAGATGTACAATTCAGAAAGTCCCTTTGACAAGTATTTGATATAAGGTCTAGATCTATACACCAAGCTGTAAATAACAATGCTAATGCATATATAATATGTAATAATTAATAACAAGTTAGGCTTACAAGGATGAGAGAGGAGCGGGTCATTAACGTTTGATTCAAGGAGCCTCATCTTCGAAATGATAGAAAAGCTTTGAACCCCTTTCAACCCTTGGATGGAGGAGCAATTCCACCAAAAAAATAGCAGCTCCTCCTATGTGTATTGTCTACGACATGTTTAGAGGGTGGGCGGTAGAAACGGTCCAAAACTATAACATTGCGCAACAAAATAGAAGTAGAGTTAGATATTGAAGGGAAGGGTGAGTGAAAACCCTAACTGCAAATCACTTGAATATTGGTTGCTGGTAAGGTCCACTAGTTGAAGCATCTCAACCCTGCTAAGTCAAGCCATAATGTGCCAAAAATACAGTTTATATCTCAGGCTTGACTATACCAATGGCTGCAAAAGGGCATTTGCCAGAAACTTACCATAAAGATTTCACTAAATGTTGGATATTGGTATTAGTGATTTGTTAATCTTTTCATTCGAGAATAGGTTTGGACTCTGAAAATTTCTGTTTCACAAAAGAGTGTGATTTCAAATTAATAGCTGGTGAAATAATCGTCTATTCTGAGGAAAAGCTAGAAACCATAAGCCAAAATATCAAGGTAAAAGAAGTAGAACCCGAGTCGGAAGGAAGAGGAGCAACTATGAAAAGAGCTTCTGGGGCTATTACATCTCCTGCATACTTAAAAAATTGGTGGTTAAAAGTACATAAAAAGAATAACATTTAGATTTAGCTGCAAGACAATGAGACTACCCTCAAAAGAAATAGGGCATAAAAAGATCTCTGCAGGATTAAAAAAGATCTTACCAAAAATATCTCGGCGGGAGCAAAGCTCAATCTCGAGGATGGAGATGCCCAAAAAAAACCAGAGAAAAATCTGGAATACTGGGTGAATTCATAGAAAAGGATGAACATTTAATTAAAAAACCTGAGAAAAATCTGGAATCCTAGGCGAATTCATAGAAAAGGATGAACATTTAATGCAAACAACTTTTCATTTAATGCAATAGATTTTCCTCTAATTTCCTTGTCAAATATTGATTTTTCTCCTTGCCTTTTTTCATCAGAACCAATAAGAGTTAAGATAAATAACATTTTTAACTTCTAAAAATATGAAAAAAATTCTAAACTTTATAATAGACTTTATAGCTAAAAAAATTCTAAAAGCTTATTTGTCAGATTAATTGCATTTTAGCTCCTAAAGGAATGCAATAGTTTACCTGCCATAGGTAGGAACTAATAATCTCCTTGTTAAAGCAATATGTATGCATCATGACTCGTGGGCAGGTACTAGAAAAATCCTGATTTTACATTTCTTAATCACTATTATTTTTTAAATACTTATTAACTGAAAATGATTCAAAATGTTCCTTTGTTCGCTATGATCAACGGTATCTTTAGCTTGATTTGTTTCGCTGTCTGTGCTTAACAAATTTCAATAACCTGCTCACAGATATTTGCGTGTTGACATGGCCACTGCATATAATGACGTCTGTTTATTCGTTCAGATCTCCCATTTCTATGAATGTACGGTCTACCTATGTGTTGTATTATTTTTAATTAATGTCCACCTCCTCCTACGCTTTTCCACGTGCCTCTTCTTACTGCGTGGTCTCCTCCTGCTACGCTTTAGCGACATTGTTTATGGGGCATGAAATTTGCACCTTAGTAAATAAAATATGTTGTTAACACAATATGTTAATAACATGTGTGTTAGTCTATTGTGTTAACGCGTGTTAGTAATTTGCAAACAAACGCAATAGACTAACACACATGTTGTTAACATATTGTGTTACGTACATATTTTGTTTAATAAGGTGCAAATTTCTTGCCCCATAGACAGTGCCCTAAGCGGGGCTTCCTAAAAAATTTCAATAGGTGTTGCTAAGATTTTTAGGATTATTTTAAACTGGGAAGTCCCATGAATTTTGTATTTAGGGTTGGAGTTGATGCTTGGCAAATTTTACCCCCCTACCTTTTCAACCTGCTCAAATTTGCAGCTCTAAAATGTAGGGGCTGCTACTTTTGAGGAAAATATTCAGTTTAATCCTATGTCAATATTTTTATGACTTGATGGGATCTACTCCTCTATAAAATTATATCCCTAAGCCCCCTCATGAGACCGTACCCTAAGTCCAATTGCATTTGAAATGGAAGACTGCAAGTTCAATGCTGAGGGGCAGCTGAAGTAGAAGAAACGGACCGTTAAAGCAGAAAATGTCTACGGGACAGAATATTTGCACCAGATGTGACAGTTTTTTGGATTTAAGCCCATCCTATTTGAAAGTGATATACATTGAAACATAGCATCTATTTAAGTGATCAACAAACAATGTATCTTTTATATATTTATAATGTCAGGAATATCTACAGTTACTTCGTAGTTGTTTCTATAATTCGATTCCAATTCTTTATTTAAAACACCATGTGTTCTTATTTTAAGGTTAATTAAAAGTAAGCAATGAGTTGTATTTTACTTTAGTCAAAGTAGGACTGACAAAAAGTCAGTAACATTGATATAGACATGTGCATCTCGGAACCAGTAAAGACTAACTCATTCAAAACGGGAGGCTGCAGGTTAAACGTTGACCGGGAGCTAGCTGTAGAACATACAAACTATTTAAGTCAAGCCTATTTGAAAGACATTTAAACCTAACACCTATTGTTGGATATATTCTTTGTGATTTCTGCAGTTTTATTTTGCTTAGTCGAAGGGGAACGTGAGACCCACTTCTATGGTGGTAGTTTTTTTCACGTTTGGGGAACACCATTTTGAATGTCTCTAAACTATCGTTTATTTTCCCTTGTGGAAAGTAGCGTGCATTGTGACCTAATTACTTTGTGATGAAGATTGCCAAAGTAAGCGTGAGTTGGCATTAAGATTAGTCTAGCTGTATTTTCCACGTTGGTGTGTACGAATCCCACTTTCAACTGTTCTGGTTTTTTTAATTGTCGTCATTGTTTTGGTATCTTTGAAGGTGAGTGGGATATTGCTATTTCAAATGAACGCTGGTCAATGCGAATTTTCCAAGCTGTCTTAACGCAGCGTAAGCGATTGCGTGATAGTATCAATTGCAAGACATGATTATTCTATGCTTAAGGGGGCCCAATTGCGCGCTACCACTGAGTTTTCCCTACCCAAGTTTGAAGAATGGCTAACGCTGGCTCTTGCTCAGCTCAGCCACCATTAAGAGTTCACAGTAGCTTTCAAGGAGAGATCACCAGTCATAATCACGGTTCACTTTTTAGTTAGCACTCTTATGAAAAAACTATTCCACGCTTAAGACAAGGTGGCAATGTCTTAAGTGAACCGTTTCAAGCGTTGCAAATGTTTTATCATTTCAAGCATAATAGTTTAATCATCTAAAATGTTTGTATTATTTAAATGGAAGATAACCATCTAATGTTTCTCTAGTGTATCATGCAAAGCAAAAATAGGGTTGGGTTTTACACATTAGTCACATGTGTTGTAAGGTTGAATCTACACATATTTTTATCAATGCACTTTATGATTACTCTATTTATTAAGAATGCATGTTTCTATCATGAAACATTTCAAACATTTAAATCAGTTGTATTTTTTTTTATGATTTAGCAATCTGAATTTTTGCTCAACTAGCATGATGTTTCACTACCTACATTTAAGTTATTAATGAATCCTAATGAAAGGTAAGACCCTTTTAAGTTTAGTCGATCACAAGAAAATAAAAATAATGATTTTAAACATGCAAAGACTACACAAGGAAGTTGTTCTTTTAAGTTCACAAACAAATTGCCTCTAGTACTTATAGTAGAAAGAAGATAACCAATATACCTTTGTAGAGTTTAATAAAGAGTTTTTTTTAGCATTATGAAACATTTTCCCAATGAAAAAGTCATGAAGGCAACATATTGCATCATCCTTGTATACTTTTAGTTTTTAGTTCCTTTCTTATCTCTATTTTTTTTTGTTTGAACATAGTCTAAGGTAGAAGTTGAAGTATGAACCTTTAAAAAATAGATGTTTTATTTTATTAATATCATTTGTAAGATAAAAAGATATAGCAAATTGGGTCATCATATTAATGATCTTATTCACATTCAATTAATGTTTTTTTTAAAGTGTTTTTCAGATATTATCACACATGATATATTCAATGGCTTAGGTCATTGCATTTGTATAATTCATATGTATGGTCATTTTTCTTGTAATATCCATAATTGAAATATAAACAACATGCATGTAGCATTATAAGAGGGTAAAAAATTCTTTCTTGATGGTGAAAGTTAGAGACTTAGAGAATGAAATCCATAATCACATTTTAGAACAAGCTAGGATGGTCAACACAAGTAGGTCAATCATTTTATTATATTTCCCACCACCTATATCAAGGCTTGTGGTTTTGATTCCAATTTATGTACAAGTTGCCCCAGTATCTCGTTGATCAACTACTTGATTAAACTTGTATTATGGATAGTTGGTAGTTACTAATGAACATTGTACAAAGGGGAATAATTTGTAGCAAACTTTCCCATGAAAATTAGAATATATATGTGTGAAAGTTCTTTAGATGCCAACAATTTGAGTGTGGGACTTTATAATTTCAATCTTAAGTTCCCCAAAAAATAATGTCCTTTGACTTCAAAATTATGTCCATATACATAACAATTAAGTATTTTTGTGCTAATTGTGTTGGTGACCATGAAGCTCAACCAAGAAAGCATGACCATAGATCATTTGAGAGTTTTCAGTTTATAGTTAGTACTATAGGATTTGATAAGTTTAGGGGAAGATATTGTGTCTTTTCATTTTGTTCAAATAAGAGGGGATGTGCAATCTTTATTACTAATCAATTGGACAATTATAAACAAAATATTTTAGAAGACTGGACAAATAAATTGTGACATATATATCTAAGGGATTCCTATAAAGAAACTTATTAAAATATAAATAATTGTGCTACTTAAAGAGAAAATAGACTTCCAAATCATAGTAAACATTCATGAAAATAAAATGGTGCCACTAATACAAAGGATTTAAAAAGAAGTTGAAAATTTTAAGGAAAATTATAAAAATCCCAAAACATAATAATTGAAATTTTAATTTTGATGTCATTTGTAAGGAAAAAAGATATAGTGATTCGGGTCATTGTATCAATAATCTCATTCACATTCAATTGAAGTTTGACTCTAAAATCAAGTGTTTTCACATATGATCACATTTTAATATATTCAATTTCTTAGGCTATTGCATTAATTATGCCTTATAAAATACACATCCATGATCCTTTTTTCTTGCAACATCCATAATTAAAATACAAAAGAAGCATAGAACATTATAAGAAGGTGAAAAATGCTTTCTTGATGCTGATAGTTAGAGACTTAGAGAATGAAATTCATGTTCACATTTTGGAACAATCTAGGATGGTCATCCCAAGTGGCTTGATTATTTTATCCTATTTTGCACCTTCACCTATATCGAGTTTTGTGATTTTCATTCATATTTGTACAAATTACTCCAATATTTGGTTGATCAACTCATCTTGGTGAAACTTGTATTATAGATAGTTGGTAGTTACTCATAAACATTGTAGACAAATGAATAAGTTGTAGAAAACTTTCCCTTGGAAATTATACTATATAGGTGTGCTAGTTCTTTAGATGCCAACAATTTGAGTGGGACTTTCTAATTTCAATACGAAACTCCACCAAAAAGTCAGGTGCCTTGATTCCAAAATTATGTTTATGTACCTAAATTTGAAGATTTTTGGGCTAATTTTGTTGGTGACCATGAAGCTCAAAAAAGAAAGCATGATTGTAAATCATTTGAGAGTTTTCACTTTATAGTTGGAACAATAGGATTTGATAAATTTAGGGGAAGACATTTGGTCTCGTTATTTTTCTCAAATAAGAGGGGATGTCCAAACTTTGTTACCAGTCAATCAGACAATTCCATAGACAATATTTTAAAAGACTGGACAAATAAATTTTGACATTTAGATTTAAGGGATTCCTATTAAAAGAACTTAATAGAATAAACAATTGTACTACTTAAAAAGATAATTAATAGACTTTCAAATCATAATAAACATTCATGAAAATTTAATAATACCAACAATATTAAGAAGTTTAAAAAAATTGATAAACAAAATTATAAAAGTCTCAAAACATAATGAATTTCATGAAAAATATTGAAATATCCAAATCACTCATTCAAATAATTGTTTTTCCATTCCTTCGCATATAATCTTTATTCCTCATCTCTAATTCTTATTTAAAAATCTAGGTGTTAAATGCAATTTTTCCGCCCTTCATACTTATTTAATCTCACCAATTCTTATAGAGAAAGAAGTTCCAAATTCATAAGATAAGCTCATCCTAATCTTCAGGCCACCTATACCCATAAATAATCAGAACCGATAAATACTAAACTTTGTCATAATTCGAAATAATGATAACTTTTATTTATTGGCAGGTACACCCTAAATCTGCCTGTTAAAATAATGTGGATGTGTTGCCTGTGGGTATTTAAAAATAATAATTTTACATTTTTTAACACAGAATCATTTTCTTTGTTCTGTATGATCAATTCCATCCTCAACGTTTATTCAGCTCGCTGTCTGCGCTTAACCAATTCCGATAACTTACAGACATATTTTTGTCCTTTGACGTGGACACTGCATATCTCTGTTATTTAAATTTTTAAGACTCTAACTCTGTGTTAATTTGTATTAATTTTTTAAGCATCTACCTTTGTCATATATTTTATTTAATGTCCATCTCTTTGTATGCTTTAGCATGTGCCTCTTCTTATTGTACGTCCTCCTCTTGCGTGTTTTTATGCAAATGACAAGGATTGCTTTAAGTGAACATCAAACAATGTTAGTTTTTTATATTTTTAATGTCAGTGAGTTTTCTAGAAGTTAAATCTTCCTTCAATGAAGTTGATGGAACATATCTGTTAGTATTTAATTTAGTTTTTTTCTACACATATATTAAATTTAAATATACATTCAATATTTACAGAAAAAAGGTAATGTCATTAGTAACTCATTATAAACAAAAATAAAGCTAGTTCTTAAAATTAGTGGTACATGTTATAAACTTGAACTTACAAATTGTTTTGTTGGCACATTTTTTTAATTAACATAATGATTAAGAATGTACATTCTTATTTTCAAAGCATTCAAATCATTCAAGTCAATTGTGATTTTCCTTGGCATGGTGACTCCTAATTTTTTTTGGTTTAAGTAACATGATTTTTCATCAATGAAACACTTTGAAAGATCACCTTTTTTAAATAAACATCTATGATTTAAAGCATGCAAGCACTGCACATTTTTTCCCCTCTTTTAAATTCACAAGCAAATTGATTTTATTGTACACAATAGAAACAAAACTTATATTTGCTTGATTTTATTGTACACAATAGAAAAAAAGCTCATATGTTTTTTCGAATTTAGCACTATAGAAGTATTCTCCCCTTACAATATTGATGAATATGTAAGGACTAAAAATCTCTTAAACATGCCACATCAGAAAATAAGGAAAAGTGCAAAATTTCGAACAAGAGTCAAAGTCGATAAACACATATAGACTAGTCAACAAAGATTTTTATTTCATATATGAGGAAAAATAAACATAAATTCAACATACTCATCGAATTAAGATACATGAAATAATGAATTCATCACCATACGATCGATCACAAAAAAAAATTATAACATAAAGTACAATGATAGGATCAATCTAAATATGTTGTCAACATACTCATCGAGCATCCAAATACATCAAGATAAATCATCATTACATCAATTTAATACATCAAAAGTGCACATCATGGGAATACATCAAAAGTAAGACCATAAAGGTCAATCATGAAACATAATACATAGATGCCCTCGCACAATTGTCCATCTTCAAGTCCCTGTCTCATAGCCCTTAGACATTTTCCCATTTTCTATGTCATCTTGGGAGTGATCAATCCCTGTCTCATAGGCCCTCAAACATCTGTCCATCTGCTATGTCAAGAAGAGAGCGTGGCCTAGGCACTTTTTCCACCCAACCACAGAGTGGTTGCCTCTCCTAGGCGTCTTGCTGACAAAAAAACTGCGCCGACCCTGCCTGAGAAGCCTAGAAATTTGGAACTAATAGATAGAATGGATATGATGCAACCTTGAAACTAACTACCAATGTAGAACATAAGTATGGATGTGGCAGGGAGATGAAACATAACTATACATATTTAAGAAAACATATGCAAAATAGTTTTGGCCAAAGCATTTAATTCCAGATCTCTATTGGCAAGAAGTATGAAAAGTACAACATTTTCAAAAATACCCATCCTAGGTCTTTGCACAATGAAAAAAAACAAGAAAAACTCATCATTCTAAGGCTAACAATTTTGACTTATCCAAACAAATAGATTTTCCATCATTTACCCCTTTGAAGAGACGTTTTAACTTCTTGGCTAATTATATTTGTATATAGACAGTGTATCTGATGCATCCTAATATGAATGAGAAAACAAATAAAGCTATTATGACCTCTCGTTAATCCATTGTCTGACTCTTACACAGAAATGAGAAATAAAACAGAGCAAGGTTTTCCAGTTTTCCTAAATCTAATTGAAAATCTGTTCATTCAACGTTACTACATGTAGTACATTAATCCAATTAAATACAGACAAAGAGCTTGCAATGACGGTGCCTGGAAAATTTAAATACTAATTTCATGGATAGTACAGAAAAAGTGGCTTTAATAGCTTAACAAAACAAACACACAATTCTAAGTAAAAGTCGATTGTATAGCGATTTGGAGGCTAAACATCACACCAAATCTATTAACAAAATTATTTAATAAAGGCGTCTTCTAAAAGTTGGAGCACATGAAATTAATGGTGATTTGGGGTATAGCCACAGTTGTTGGTAGTTTGTTTCAGGAAATTAATAAAAATTGATAGCATTAAATTGAAAAAAATATAATGGCTCATAGAAAGTAAAGGGTGGGGTTTTTTTTTATTTTGTTTTCTTCAATGAAGAATTAAAGAAAAAACAAGGCAGGACAAACGATAAACATTACAGCAGACCAAAACACTTAATCAAACATGCCTGTCTTTTCCAGCGACGCGGTTTTAAAGGTAAGGATAATGCTTGTTTAGATAAAAATGATGGGAGTGAATTGAAATTCCCAAACCATCGACAAACTCATGAAGTGATTTAGGGACTGTTATAAATGGTTCTGAAATAAATGCATAACTAGAGTTCCCAACTAAAATTTATGGCAGTGATATTGTATATTCAGCAGCGCTAGAGAAGTAATAAGGAAGACTATGATTATTTTAATTTAAAAAACACAATATTTTTCCTTAGTTAGCCGACTCATTTATCCAAATAAAAAGTCAATAACGATCAGACCACTAATTCTACAGTATGGTGCCTATGAGCGAGGAGAAGGATTCAACGACTCAATGAAAGATAGACAAAAAAATATGGATAATGCACAGAGAGCATAACAACGATTCATTATAAAGGAATAAGGAAAAGTAATCACACCAAAGAATGAATCGGTAGACTACAATCTGAAAGAGACACTAATATAAAATAAAGGAGGAACCTGGATGATTTGACAAGAAAGTCACTTCTCTCTCCATCTTAGAACGACCCCGATAAGTTTTTCCCCCAAATTTGTCTGTGTATATTCTCGTTTCCCTTCCTCCCAGTTCTTTATCTTGCTATGTGTTTTCTTTTTTCAACTTCCAAAACTTAAAAATTCGTTAAGGTGTTGCATGCAGTCCAAAATTAGAAAATGCAAGGAAAGTGCTCTCTTAATTACAGTAAGATCAAGGTTCCAAATAATTTTTGCATTTAGGCTTTGAAATTAAATTCCAATTTTTACCTCTTTCTGAGTTCATCAAAATAAACACATTGACTATGTGGTGTGTGTATGCAACCAGTCCATCCATATCCACCACTGCTGAAGAGTTAGCCTCCTCTATTTCAATCATACTCTCGCCTTCTTCTTGCAACTGCTCAGATACACTCGAGACCAAATCAGTAAGTCAGTGCCTAAATAATCATAATCAAATAAAATAATGATATTACATATAAATGGTAACTAGTCATTAAATTATCATCATCATGATATGACATAAACATCTAAGTAACATTAACATAAAAATGCAACATCATTATAAAATTTTCCTAATCGAAACGCATGAAATTATCATCTAAGGTCGAACTATCAAGCAATTACTAATTATTATGCCAACAAAATAATGTCTAAAAACACATCGACATAAGTCGAGGTCCAACCAACCTAGTCAATAAAGTGAAAAAGTCACTGGATGATCCTAGAAAATAGGGGTCTCCAATTTCTAGCCATAACAAAAGACAACATATGCATCATCCTTGTATACATTTAACTCCTTTCTTATCTCATTTTATTTTGGAACACAATACAACAGTGTATCTTCTGGAATCCGCACCCAAATTTTGAAGAACGACAAACTCCGGCTAACTTTGGAAAATCCAGTGGTAGCTTAACTAGCACACACTGCAATTGATAAGTTTCACTTTAAAACTTGAAGCTGTATTCTCTCTCCCAATCCTAAATATTGGTGTCCAATTTTGTTTTAGAACACATAAAGAACGCCTAGTTTATCTGTCGAGCTTCCACTGAATTTAAATTGTTCACTTGTGATTGGACTTTACAAGATTTTAAAGCTTCCATGTTTAGAATTTTGTTTTCAATTTTGCCACTTCCTCTAAGAATGACACATTCAAAAAGTTTCAAACAACTCAGTAGATATTAATATAGTGTCAGCTACATGTCTTCCACGTTTCACTCTAGTATGTTTCAAGTTGGCTATGTTATCCATGTTTTACTAGATGTACAAATAAACAAATGCATCCAAAACATGTGATGTCCCCTTTTGGGATAGACTATATCACTACAATATTGTATGTGAGGATCGCTAGCACTCCACGACTTTGTAAATGTACCACCTCATCCTAATCTTCATGCCACTTATACCCATGAATGATTAGAATGATAAATACTAAACTTCTTCATAATTAAGAATAATGACTAAACTTTTAATTTATTGGTAGATACACACTAATCTACCTATTAACACATATACTGATGAATAATTAGAAACTATAAATACTAAACTTCGTCATAATTAGAAATAATGATTAAGCTCTTAATTTATTGGCAGGTGCAATCTAATTTGCCTGTTAAAGTATTGTGAATGTGTCGTCTGTAGGTACTAAAAATTCTTGAACTTTACATTTATAAAATAAGATTTATTCAAAATGTTCTCTAGTTGTGTATGATCAATTGTATCCATTTGCTTATTCAAATAAATATTTTTTCCATTTCTTTATATTTATAATCATGATTACTCATCTTCAATTCTTGTATTACAAATTGGACATGCTAATAAGATAATATATTCAAGCCTTATGTAAGAACAAATTCTATTGAATTCTTATATATTACATTCCATAAGCCTTTCTAATACTTGGTTTATAGTTTGGGGGATAATTTCAATCAATAAGTTACATGATCAAGTATGTTTATTAGTCATTTTTTTGAGTGGTGGACATCAATTCGAGATATGGTATCTTCGAATTGTGTTCATTAGTGTGTGAGATGATTACACTTCAATAAAGGTTTTATAAATTTGTTGATTTATTAAAACAAAACTACTTTCTACAATATACTTTTATAATTGATTAATATTATTGTTTTATTTATTTTTATTAATTTAATCAAAATATTATATCAATTATTTATTAATATAAATACTAATATAAATTTATTTTTCATAAAAAATAATTATTTAAAATATTATTAAATAAATTATTTAAAATTTTAAGCTTTATCTAAATAAAAGTACTATTACTTTGATAAAGATATAAATATTTGCCAAATATCTATAAAGGATTCATTTTTTAATCCATTTTAATAGTTGTGATAGCACTTGTAAATTTAATGCCTAATATTTTTATAAATAATACACGAAGTTGCTGATGCTGACCATGACTACTTAAAATTGAATAAGTTATAATTTGTAAAATTTAAAAATAATAGATCATGAGATAATGCCATATTAGTACACTAACACAATGCAACTCAATTTACAACTATTATAATTTAATGTACTAGATTATCATTTTTGCTGAATTTAAATAAAACTAAAAAAAAACAATATTGATATGACATTATTTGTGAACTCAAAACTTATAATAAGCGAAACACTTGACATCCACATTTTGCTCACAATTTACATAAGAGCTATTTACTTAAATGTTACTACATCTTATAATTCTAAAGTCAGAAGAGAAAATTTTCATTTTACCTATAAAAGTTTCTTTGACATAAGTTTGGCATAAAAATTTCACTGAGAATCCAAATACACATCTTCCAAACATTAACAAAACTGTTTTCTACCACTTGGCAATAACTACATTGCAAAACAAATCTTGTTTCTAAATTTCTACTTTGATGCCTATTTTACAGCTTATTAGTCCCACCTATTTATACATTGAAATTAAAGTTTTCACTTGATTGATTGTTGTTAGGAATAATAAAAAATAGTAGAGCAAAGGAAAGAATTCAAGTGTGAGTGCATGAAAGGGATTTACCAAGTTCACAAAGAGAGATAGAGAGGAATTGCTACAAAGTATCAAGCCATCATCAAAATGCTCCAAGAACACAAGGATTTGAAAGGGGAAAAACAAGAAAAACCCCTTGTGAAGAATATGAATATGACACAAAGCCTAAAGAATGAGAGCAATAAGCTCAATACAATATTGAGAGGAAGATGAGAATGTGAGGAGAAGTGAGAAAGAAGAGAAGATTATTAGACAAGTGTGTGAGAAACATCTCTTAAATAGAAATGAGTGGAGGAGTTTGTATGTAACTTCCATCTTCTAGGAATGCCACATTCATATTGTGTGTGTGACAAATGTGAGATTACTCTTAAGGAGGAATATCTAATTTCCATATTGAAGAAATTACAAAATAGTGACATGTTCTCCTACTTGGACTAGAGGACAAATACAAATAACGATACCTTGGTTTATCCTTTAATTACATAGTTTCAACCAAGGAAAGATTAAATTCTAACAATTGTTTTCACTTGATTTCTCTCCATGTTTGGATTTTAAACATTTTATTTTTTATTTAAAAAATGGATTAACTTAGAAATTTCCATCCGTTTTAATATATATTTCATTTATGTCCACTTATATCCTTTCCTCTTTCTTCTCTTTTAGAGCAGGAGTGTACATGTTTATTATAAAGAGAGCCACACAAGAGAAGCTATGCTTCCACATTTTTTTTGCATACATATATACTAGAGTAGTTTAAACAAAAGATGTGTTTGTATATTTGCTATTTTATAATGCTATGAGATGTTAGCACAATGTTTTGTGTTGAGGTTTATTTTGCATGTCACAATACAAGAATGCAATTTTTGTGTAGGATTTAAATATTTATTTTACATACATATTTTTAACTTTTGATTCGTTTGCAGGACACAATAATCTGCCTGTTAAAGCAATGTGGATGTGTCGTGACTCGTGGGCAGGTACTAGAAAAATATCCTAATTTGACATTTCTTAATCACTATTATTTTTTTAATACTTATTAACTGAAAATGATTCAAAATGTTCCTTCGTTCGCTATGATCAATGGTATCCTCAGCTTTGATTTGTCTCGCTGTATGTGCTTAACAAATTTTGATAACCTGCTCACAGTTTTTTGTCTGTTGACATGGCCACTGCATATAATGACGTTTGTTTATTCTTTCAGATCTCCCATTTTTATGAATCTACGGTCTACCTATGTGTTGTATTATTTTTAATTTATGTCCGCCTCTTCCTACGCTTTGCCACGCGCCTCTTCTTACTGCGTGGTCTCCTCCTACTACGCTTTAGCGGAGTGGCTTAAACATCACACACTAAGCTTTGACTGCTTAGGTGTGGCTGGTGTGGGACCCTCTAACAAATCCGTTTCCGTTGAGTTTGTCGTTGCTCCCTCTGATTCTCGACGGTGACAGTCACGGCTACTGCTCAACGGTGACAGTCGCGGCTACTGCTTATTTTGAATTGTATTTTAAATCTCTCTGCCACGGCTTAATTTGAAGTGACTTTTGAATATCTCCCGCCCATTTCGCGGCCCACGCATTTTCACTTGAATATAGCATTTTCTTGTGTCTAGAGATTTTGTATTTGCAGTTTGCAATTTGTGAAGAGGCTCCGAGGGCCTAGAATATGACTTTGCCCTTGACATCCCAGGCTCTACATTTTGTCCGATGCCAACAGCCTGTCTTTTATGCATTGTCTGAGATGGAGATGCCTGTAGACAAAGATATCAGGCATTCTAATCGA
>MU228104.1:8117985-8131315 GCA_018584345.1 Thuja plicata
TGTATATATATGTGTGTATATACACATGTGTATATATACATGTGTGTATATATACATGTGTGTATATATACATATGAGTGTATATACACACATGTACATATATAGTATAGATACATGTATGTATATACACATGAGTGTATATACACACATGTATATACACACATGTGTATATACACACGTGTGTATATACACACGTGTGTATATACACACATGTGTGAATATAAATGTGTATGTATATACATGTGTGTGTATATACTCTTATGTGTATATATACATACATGTATATATAGTATATATACATGTATGTATATACACACACATGTGTATATACACTCATATCTATATACATGTGTGTATATACACATGTGTGTGTATGTGTATATATGTGTATATGTGTATATATATACACAAATGTGTGTATATATGTGTATATGTGTGTATACACACATGTGTGTATGTGTGTATATATACACATGTATGTATGTGTATACATGTGTATATATACACATGTATGTGTATATATATGTGTGTGTGTACATGTGTATATATACATGTGTGTATATACACACATGTGTGTATATATATACATGTGTGTGTGTATATATACACACATGTGCATATATGTGTGTATATATACACATGTGTGTGTATACACATATGTGTGTATATATGTGTATGTGTACAAAAACAAAATTCCAATTCCAATTCTAGTTGTGTGGAACCAAACACAGAATTTGCATCTTCTCAGTCATCTTCCAGGTGAACCAAACAGGACAGCCATATTCTAGAATTCATTTTGAGAATAGCACAAACCTAGAATGGATTCAATTCTAGAATTGGCAATTCCAGCATGCACAAATTCCGCCAACCAAACGGGCCCTAAAGTCAATTGTGATTTTCCTTGGCATTGTGACTCCTAATTTTTTTTTGTTTAAGTAACATGATTTTTCATCAATGAAACAGTTTGAAAGATCACCTTTTTTAAAAAAATATCTATGATTTAAAGTATGCAAGCACTACACATTTTTTCCCTCTCTTTTATATTCATAAGCAAATTGATTTTATTGTACACAATAGAAACAAAACTCATATTTGCTTGACTTTGTTGCACACAATAGAAACAAAGCTCATATGTTTTTTTGAATTTAGCACTATAGAAGTATTCTCCTATTATAATAGTCTTGAAGATGTAAGGACTGAAAATCTCTTAAACATGCCACATATAAAAATACGGAAAACTGCAAAATTTTGAACATGAGTCAAAGTCGATAAACACATATAGACTAGTCGATAAACACATATAGACTAGTCAACAAAGATTTTTATTTCATATATGAGGAAAAATAAACATAAATTTGACATACTCATCGAATTAAGATACATGAAATAATGAATTCATCGACCATACTGTCGATCACAAAAAAAAAAAAAACATAAAGTACAATGATAAGATCAATCTAAATATGTTGTCAACATACTCGTCGAGCATCCAACTACATCAAGATAATTCATCACTACATCAATTTAATGCATCAAAAGTGCACATCATGGGAATACATCAAAAGTAAGACCATAAAGGTCAATCATGAAACATAATACATAGATGCCCTAAGACAATTGTCCATTTTCAAGTCCCTGTCTCATAGCCTTCAAACATTTTCCCATTTGCTATCTCGAGACGAGAGTGATCAATCCCTGTCTCATAAGCCCTCGAACATCTCTCCATCTACTATCTCGAGATGGAAGTGTGGCCCAAGTTCTTTTTCCGCCCAACCACGGAGTGGTTACCTCCCCCAGGCGTCTTGCTAACACGAAAAGTGTGTCGAACCTGCCCGAGAAGCCTAGCGATTCAGAACTGGTGGATAGAATGGATTTACTACATCCTTGAAACTAACTACCAATGTAGAACATAATCACGGATGTGGCCGTGAGATGAAACATAACCATGCATATTTAAGAAAACATATGCAAAAATAGCTTTGGCCAAAGCATTTAATTCCAGATTTCTAATGACAAGCAGTATGAAAAGTACAACATTTTCAAACCCTTCTCTTGTTATTTCACATTCAACATCCCTCCCAAATAGTATCTTTCTCATAACAATGAGAACATCAACATATTTTTGCAAAAAAAAATAAAAGCTCATCTTTGCAAAAACAAAGAAAAACAACAAAAACTCATCATTCTAAGACTAACAATTTTCACTTATCTAAACAAATAGATTTTCCATCATTTATCCCTTTGAAGAGATGTTTTAACTTCTTGGCTACCTATATTTGTATATAGACAATGTATCTGATACATCCTAATATGAATAAGAAAACAAAAAAAACTATTATGACCTCTCATTAATCCATTCTCTGACTCTTACACATAAAGGAGAAATAAAACAGAGCAAGGTTTTCCAGTTTTCCTAAATCTAATTGAAAATTGATTCATTAAGCATTACTACATGTAGTACTTTACTCCAATTAAATACAGACAAAGAGCTTGTAATGGCGGTGCCTACAAAATTTAAATACTAATTTCATGGGAAGTACAGAAAACTGGCTTTAATAGCTTAAGAAGAAAACACACAGTCCTAAGTAAAAGTCGATTGTATAGCGATTTGGAGGCTAAACATCATAACCAAATCTATTAACAAAATTATTTAATAGAGTCATCTTCTAAAAGTTGCAATTGACCTAAATATCAGAGCACGTCATGCATGAAATTAATGGTGGTTTGGGGTATAGCCACAGTTGTCGGTAGTTTGTTTCAGCCAATTAATAAAAACTAGTAGCTTTAAACACACAAAAATATAATGGCTCATAGAAAGTAAAGGTTGGGTTTTTATTTTTATTTTTTTAAAAGAAATTTTCTTCGAATAAAGAATTAAAGAAGAAATAGGGCAGGGTAGACAATAAACATTGCAACAGACCAAAACATTTAATCACACATGCCTGTCTTTTCCAGCGACACGGTTTTAAATCCAAGGATAATCTTTGTTTAGATAAAATGATGGGAGTGAATCGACATTTTCAAACCATCGACATACTCATGAAGTGATAAATGGTTCTGAAATTAATGCATAAGAGTTCCCCACTAAAATTTATGGTAGTGAGGTAAAAGGAAGATTATGTTTATTTTAATTTTAAAAAAAAACCAATAATTTTCCTAAGTTTTCCTACTCATTTATCCAAATAAAAAGTCAGTAAGGATCAAAGCACTAATTCTGAAATGGGAAGTTCACTCTACAATATGGCGCCTATGAGCGAGGAGCTAGATTCTACAACTCAATGGAAGGCAGACAATAAAATATGGATCACGTACAAAGAGCATAACAGGGATTCATTACAAAGGAATAAGGAAGAATCATCACACCAAAGAATGAATCGGTAGACTACAATATGAAAGAGGAACCTGGATGGTTTGACAGGAAAGTCTCTTTTCTCCAGCTTAGAGCGACCTCCGTAAGTTTTTCCCCTAAATTTGTGTGTGTATATTCTTCTTTCCCTTCCTTCCAGTTCTGTATCTTGCTATGTGTTTTCTTTTTCCAACTTCCAAAACTTAAAAATTCGTTGAGGTGTTGCATGCAGTCCAAAATTTGAAAATGTAAGGAAAGTGCTCTCTTAATTACGGTCAGATCATGTTTCCAAATAATTGTTTGCATTAGGTTTTTGAAATTAAATTACAACTGTTACCTCTTTCCCAGCTTATCGGCTATGCTAGGATTTCATTATTATTACATATTTTTACATTGTTTGACTTAGATTTCTTGATTTCATTAAAATAAATATAAATACATTCATTAGCAACAACATGCGTTTATTTGAAAATAGAGTATTCTATGATATGAATATAAAATCAAGAGCTGGATATATATAACAGATTTCATAATTTTACTTTTTTAATTTCAATCATAATAAGACATTAAATTAATGAAGGGAAGGATAATAAATTGTTTATTTTAAATTTCATATTTTGATCACATGAGGTAAAAGAAGAGACAAAATTTAAACATGAAAACAATCACATTGACTACGTGGTGTGTGCATGCAACCAATCAATCCATACACACCATTGCCGAGGACCTAGCCTCCTCTACCTCAATCACACTCTCACCTTCTTCCTGCAACCACTCAGACACACTCGAGACCACATCAGTAGGTCAGTACCCAAATAATTATAATAAAATAAAATAATGATATTGCACATAACTGGTAATTAATCATTAAATTATCACATCATCATCATATGATATAAACATCTAAGTAACATTAACATAAAAATGAAACATCATTATAAAATTTTCCAAATCAAAATACATGAAATTATCATCTCAGGTCGAAATATCAAGTAATTACTAGAATTATTATGCCAAAAAAATAATGTCTAAAAACATGTCGACATAAGTTGAGGTCCAATTGACGTAGTCAAAAAAGTCAAAAAGTCACTAGATGATCCTAGAAAATAGGGGTCTCAAAGGTCAAGCCGTGACATCCCTCCCCACTAGGAATACATCGACCCGATGTCACAAAAAAATGATCACACTACACATGATAATGTCTAAATAGCTGAAAAATAGATAAAGAGTCTATGCAAATAACTGAGGAAAACATCTATGCATGTCCTCCGCATCCTCCCAAGTGGCATTGTCACACATAGAATTGGTCCCATTAGACCTTGTATTGCAAATAATCTCTGTCACGTACTTGAATGGTACATTGATCAACGAGGCAGGTGAGCTCCACCAGCACCACCCTCAAATCCCGAACCTGCAATGCACGCTAATCTAAGATGTGAGATGCATCTATATGATAAGTATTAAGAAAAGAAGCATGAAACACATTATGGATTCAGGCTAGAGAGAATGGTAGAGAAAATCAGTATGTAACTGGGTTGATGACCTCAAACACATAAAAGGGCCCCACATATCTCAAGACAGGTTGTGAAGATTTTCCAAATGAAATTGAGCTCTTGTGAGGTCGCACATGCAAGAACACCTTATCCCCTATCTGAAATTGCCTAAAAGTGCAATTCTTATCCGCATAGCTCTTTTCTCGGTCAACTACTTCATTTAGTTGCCTACGAATTAGAGTCATTTGCTCCTCCATCTCTCTCAACATTTTAGGACCAATCACAATCATGTCTTCAACTCTGTCCCAGCTTATAGGAGTGCGACACTTCCATCCATAAAGTGCCTCAAATGGTGCCATACCCAAAGAATCATGGTAAGAGTTGTTATACGCAAAATCTAACGAGGGAAGGTACTCTTGCCACTTGTTCTATTAATCCATGCAGTACATTTAGAGAAAGTCCTCTAACACCTTATTTACTTTCTCTATTTTCCCATCTGTCTGAGGGTGATAGGTAGTGCTAAAGTTTAGTTGGGTACCCAAGGAAGCATTCAAGGTTATCCAAAACCTTGATGTCATCCATGTATCCCTGTCAGATATGATAATCTCTCGTACACCATGTAGTCTGAAAATTTCCTGTACAAACTTATTGGCCAAAGCCAATGATCCATCTTTTAACTTCCTAGAATAAAGTGAGCCACCTTGGTTAGTTTATCAACCATAACTAGGATGACATCATGCCTAGATCATGTCATAGGTAATCCCTGGATGAAATCCATGCTAATGAATTTCCATTTATACTCTGAAATGCCATGTGGGTATAGTAGTCCAGCTAGGTGGATATGCTTAGCCTTGACTCGCTGGCATTCTAAACATTGGGCTACATAAGCTATCACCTCACTCTTATTTCTTGGCCAAAAGTACAGTGGCCTCAAATTGGTAATCATCTTGTTCACCCCTGGATGACGTGAAAATGAAGTGCAATGCATCTCCTCAAGTACCATCTTCCTCAACCCTTCTCGTTCGGGAACACAGATCCTATTTTGGTACCTAATAATACCATCACCATAAAAAGTGTATTCATAAAAATGGTGATCAGATGGACCAATGTGCAAAGCTGATTTGACCATCTTGTAATGGTCATCACCTAGAATATTTTGTAATATGTGGTCTCTCAAGCATGTCCTAGAGGTAGAGATAGCATAAATGTGCCTCCTCTTGCTAAGAGCATTTGCCAATCTATTCTCTTTCGCCTTAATGTACTCAATGCAAAATTCATACTCAGTCAAGAACTCTAACCACCTTCTTTGTCTCGCATTTAGGTCGGGTTGTGTAAAAATGTATTTCAATCTCATGTGATCAATTTTTAACACAAAAGGCTTACCTAACAAATAATGTCTCCACATCTACAAAGCATGAACAATCGCAGCCAATTCAAGATCGTGAGGTGCATAGTTTACCTCATGTTGTTTCAACTTCCGTGACTCATAAGACACTACTCTACCATCCTACATTAGTACATCACCAAGCCCTTTACCTGAAGAATCTATAATTACTGTAAATTGTCTGTTGGAATAGGGTATGATCAAGATAGGAGCAAATGTGAGTTTCTATTTCAACAACTGGAAAGCTCTTTCACATTCATCTATCCACTCATATCTTTTCCATTTTCTCTGAAGGGATGTAATAGGAGCTGCAATCTTGGAGAATCCCTTCATTCAAAGGAGATGGGACCATTCAAGAATAGCCTAAATATCTTAGCAGGGTATACTCCAATTCCATGTGCAAAGAGGATATGACTCAAATAATGTATCTCTTTCTGATAGAAAGAACACTTTGATAGTTTACCATAAAGTTTCTTGTCTCTCAGACGTTGTAAGACTATTTTTAAGTATTCCTCATGCTCTTCCATACTTTAGAATAAATTAGAATGTCATCAATAAATATCTCCACAAATTTATCCAGACAGTCCCTGAAAATATTGTTCATAAAATTCATAAAAGTTGCAAGAGCATTCGTTAACCCAAATGGTAAGACAAAAAATTCATAATACCCATACAATTTCCTGAAAGTATCTCTATATATGTCCTCTTCCTTTATCTGAAGTTGATGATATCTTGAACTCAAATCAATATTTGAAAACACAGTTTCTCCCTTCATTTGATCAAACAATTTATCTATTTCAGGGAGAGGGTATCTATTTTTTATGGTCACCTTATTAAGCATCCTATAATCCATGCACAATCGTAAGGTATCATCCTTCTTCTTGACAAAGATCACTAGGGATCCCCATGGTGATACACTAGGGTGTATGAATCCTTTATCTAAAATATCTTGTAATTGCAGCTTATGCTCAAACATCTCGGTAGTAGTCATCCTATACAGAACCTTGGATTGTGGCTCATTTCTAGGCATTAGATCAATAGATAAATTAAACTCCCCCTTTAGAGGTAATTCCATATGGTAATTCCTCTAGAAAGACATCTCAAAACTCTTGTAAGATAGGATAATTATCCAAATAAGGAGGATTATAAACAAGATCCTTAACATGCGCTACATACGACAAACACCCCTTCCTCTTAGCCTTTTTCAACTTTATGGCAGAAATATGTCTCAGCTCAATGGGTCATTTCTCACCCCTTACTATTACAGGTTTCCATGTATCATCAATGCATTCAACTGATTTATCTCTACAATTAACAATTGCCTTATGTTCTGTTAACCAATTAATACCCAAAATTACATCATAAGAACCCAAAGGGGCTATATATAGGTTCACTTCCGTTAGAAAACTGGGAAGTTCCAACTCACTGCAAGATAAACACTTCTCTACCTAACGCTCTTCCCTATTTCTATATTCTACTGTCCATGGTTTAGCCATATATCTGTCTCTAATAGGTAATCTAGCTACAACTCTAGGATCTACAAAACATTCAGTAGCTCAAGTATCTGTTAACATAGAAATAGTATGACAAATTTTTACCTCCCATTTGAATAAGTGTAGCCTAGAAATCAGCTCGCCTATGGTCAACAACTACATGAATATGGTGTTGAGGCTATGAACCTTTCCTAGATCTAAATGTTAAGGACATCTGATAGCGTAGTGATACCTTCGCACATAAAACAACTATATCTCGTTCCTTGTTTCTCTTCAGGTTTGTTCCTTCTACAATCATTCCTATTGTTACCATTCCTATTATTTCCATTCCTGTTCTGATTCTGAGTGTTACTGTTGGAATTCCTTCCTGAATTCCCTTGACCCTTTCCTCTCATATTTTTAATCTATTACCATCCACGTCCTTTTTTCTTATCATCCTAAGATTTCCTCTTGAAACCTCGGGAAGTGTTATATTTCTAGTATGTACTCACTATGGACATCTGTTGCAATTTCTACCCCTACCTAAGGGCCCTCCTAAAAAAAAAATCCATCATCTCTAGTTCATGCATCTCCACTTCTGAACCTATTTCAGGACACAACCCTAGAATGAAATGGTGAGCTCTAAATAGCTCATCCTAATGGTACGAAGGAACATACTTAACCAAGTGAAAAAACCTCTCATGATATTGTGTAACAGTAAAAAAACCCCTGTATTAATTTATGGAACTCGACCACCTTTCGATCGTAATACAACTGTGGTAACCACCTCTTGCGAAAAAGCTGCAAGAAATCCTTCCATGATATCTCTCCTGGCTGTAATATCTTCTCTGCCATTTCATTTTTTCACCATGTCTTAGCTTCCCCAGTCAGCTGGAAAGTAGCCCACACTTCCCTAGATTGACCTAAAAATATCAGACATGAAATTATTTTCCATGGAAATAATCCAAGCCTCCGCATCATCACCAATAGCCTTACCATTGAAGGTAGAAGGAATGACCTTCTTGAGGTCTTTACTGGGCGCTTCTGCAATTCTAACCCTACTATTTTCTATCTCTACAGCTCTGTGTTCAACTTTCATTTTCTGGTGTTCCTCATTCCTACAATCTCTGATCCTCTTCCCTTTTCTTCTGTTCTTCCTCAAGTTTCTTCAGAGTCTCTAACCTCTGATCCTCTTCTCTCTTCATCCATTCTTCCTACCCCTCAAATCATTCTCAAGATGATCCATACGTTCATTCTGACTCTATAATAGGTTTCCCTATTGAGTCAGGAGGGCCAAGATCTGATCTAGCCTCTGATTAGACTCATCATTTTGACCATTGCTAGTTCCGTCCCTGTTGTTGCTTATGGCCATGGTGAGTGATTAGATCCTGCATCAAGAAGAATTGTGCAACTAAGAACATAGTAGACCAATTCCCTAGAGTTTAAAAACTGCTTTGATACCACATGTAAGGACTAAAAATTTCTTAAACATGCCACATCAAGAAATAATGAAAAGTGCAGAATTTAGAACAAGACTCAAAGTCCATAAACACATATAGACTAGTCAACAAAGATTTTTATTTCACATAAGGAAAAATAAACATAAATTTGACATACTCATGGAATTTAGATACATGAAATAATGAATTCATCGACCATACTGTCGATCATAAAAAAGAAGCATAACAAAAAGTACAATGATAAGATTAATCTAAAAATGTTGCTGACATACTCATCGGGTATCCAAATACATAAAAAAATTTTATCACTACATTAATTTAATACATAAAAAGTGCACATCATGAGAATACATCAAAACTAAGACCATAAAGGTCAATCATTAACATAATACATAGATGTCTTTGGACAATTGTCCATTTGCAAGTCCCTGTCTCATAAGCCCTCGTACATTTGCCCATTTTCTATCTCGAGACAGGAGTGAACAATCCCTATCTCATATGCCCTCAAAAAAAATTCCATCTTCTATCTCAAGATGGGAGTGTGTCCCAAATGCTTTTAATGCCCAACCACAAAGTGGTTAACTCCCCTGAGGCTCTTCTTAACACAAAGAGCGCGTCAACCCTGCCCAAGAAGCCTAGCAACTCGGAACTAGTGGATGAGATGGATTTGGTACATTCGTGAAACTAAATACCAATGTAGAACAAAATAAATGGTTTTAAGTGCAAGGATAATGTTTGTTTAGATAAATGGTTCTGAAATAAATGCATCAGAGTTCCCACACTAAAATTTATGGCAGCGGTATTGTATATTCAGTAGCGCCATAGAGGTAATAAGGTAGACTATGTTTATTTTAATTTAAAAAAAAAAAAACATTTCATAATTTTGCCTACTCATTTATCCAATAAAATTCAATAAGAATCAAAGCACTAATTCTGAAATGGTAAGTTCACTCTATAGTATGGCGCTTATGAGCGAGGAGCAAGATTCTACGACTCAATGGAAGATAAACAATAAAATATTGATAATGCACAGAGAGCATAACAACGATTCATTACAAAGGAATAAGGAAAAAACATCACACCAAAAAATAAATCGGTAGACTACAATCTGAAAGAGACGCTAAGATAAAATGAAAGAGATGCTAATATAAAATAAAAGAGGAACCTAGATGATTTGACAAAGAAAGTCTCTTAAATCTAGCTTAGAGAAACCCCGTTAACTTTTTTTCCCAAATTCATCCATGTATATTCTTCTTTCCCTTCCTTCCAGTTTTGTATCTTCCTGTGTGTTTTCCTTTTCCAACTTCCAAAACTTAAAAATCCGTTGAGGTGTTGCATGTAGTCCAAAATTAGAAAATGCAAGGAAAGTGCTCTCTTAATTACGGTCAGATCATGGTTCCAAATTATTGTTTGCATTTAGTTTTTGAAATTAAATTGTAACTGTTACCTCTTTCCCAGCTCATCAAAACAAACACATTGACTAGGTGGTACCTCTTTCCCAGCTCATCAAAACAAACACATTGACTAGGTGGTGTGTGCGTGAAACCAGTCCATCCATATCCACCACTGCCGAGGAGCTAGCCTCCTCTACCTCAACCACACTCTTGCCTTCTTCCTGCAACTGCTCAGACACATTCGAGACCACATCAATAGGTTAGTGTCTAAGTAATCATAATCAAATAAAATAACGATATTGCATATAAATAGTAACTAATCATTAAATTATCACATCATCATCATATGACATAAACATCTAAGTAACATTAACATAAAAATGTAACATCATCATAGAATTTTCCAGATCAAAATGCATGAAATTGTCATCTAAGGTCGAAATATCAAGCATTTACTAATTATTATGCCAAAAAAAATACATGTAAAAACTTATCGACATAAGTCGAGGTCCAACCTACCTATTCAACGAAGTCAAAAAGTCACTAGATGATCCTAGAAAATAGCGGTCTCCAAGGTCGAGCCATGATATAAGAGAACAGACTGCATCATCCTTGTATACATTTAACTCCTTTCTTATCTCTTTTTATTTTGGAACACAATACAACACTGTATCTTCTGGGAATCCCCACCCAAACTTTGAAGAACGACCAACTCTAGCTAGCTTTGGAAAATCCAGTGGTAGCTTAACTAGCACACACTGTGCATTGATAATGAAATTGCAATTGATAAATTTTAATTTTAAATTTGAATCTGTATTCTCTCTCCCAATCCTATATGTTGGTGTTTAATTTTGTTTTAGAACACACAAAGAGTGCCTACATTATCTGCTGAGCTTCCAACAAATTTAAATTGTTCACTTGTGATTGGACTTTATAGGATTTTAAAGCTTCCATGTTTAGAATTTTGTTTTCAATTTTTCCAATTCCTTTAGGAATGTCACATTCAAAAAGTGTCACACAAATTAGTAGATATGAATATAGTGTCAGCTACATGTCTTCCACGTTTCACTCTAGTATGTTGCATGTTGGCTATATTATCCACGTTTTACTAGATGTACAAATGAACACATGCATCCAAGACATGTGATGCTCCCTTTTGAGATAGTCTATATCACTACAATATTTTATGTAATGATCACTAGCACTCCACAACAATGTAAATGTACCACCTCATCCTAATCTTCCTGCCACTTATACCCATGAATGATTAGAAATGATAAATACTAAATTTCATCATAATTAGAAATAATGACTCAACTTTTAATTGATTGCTAGATACACACTAATCTACCTATTAACACATATACCCATGAATAATTAAAAACTATAAATACTAAACTTTATCATAATTAGAAATAATCACTAAGCTCTTAATTTATTGGTAGGTGCAGATTAATTTGCCTGTTAAAGCAATGTGAATGTGCCATCCATAGGTACTAAAAATTCCCAAAATTCACATTTGTTAAATAAGATTTATTCAAAATGTTCTCCTTTTGTGTATGATCAATTGTATCCATTTGCTTTTTCAAATAATTTTTTCCATTTATTTATATAATAATCCTGATTACTCATCTTCAATTCATATAGACAATGGAAAACAATAAGAAGAATGAAAACACATCCATGTCATGTTAAAAATGTTATGAATCAAAAAAATTATAGAAATCTAGAACAATTTCTAAAGATAAAACAATTTTCATCCTTTAGAATTCTCGACTATTCACATCTTACAAATCCAACGATCAAATTTTTAAAATTTTAATCTAAATATTTTCAATTATTATATTACAAAGTTTTTAAAAAAAAAAAAGCAAAAGTGGATTATCCACCATATTTTTATTAATAATAATATGATTCAATAACTCCCCTGTGGAAGAATCAGTAAGAAACCCCGGGATCATTGTCATATACATGTATATGTTCTATGGTATCGATTTACAAGATCAATTACATAATGGATCCACTAGGGATTTTGATTTTGTACAAAATTTCCACATGCCGGGGCATATGCCAGGACTTATGGATTCTATGCCATGTACTATTCGACCTTGCTTTCAAATAACCACTTATAGGTCAATGTTCTACTGATCTTACATTTGAGATATCAATTTATATCTGTTTACAAAACTAAAAAACAAAAAACTTGTAGAGAATGTATAAACTTTCAAATTTTATTCGATCATGTCCTCCACACCCCAACAAGTACTCGGGTACTCCGAATCACGTGGGGACCAACCTATGGGTGCAGCATCTACATTCTCCCTTTTCTCTGCTGCAGCCAAGTGTGAAGTTTCCGCCACATAGTCTGCATCTTGTGGCCAACCGAAGGTGTCATCCGCACTTTGATTGTTGGGTGCCATTTGCTCACCGCCCTGTGTACATTGTTTGTTGTTTGCCAATTCGCAATCCAGCTCCGAGGGGTGTGCATTGAGGTCCGACACCACATCCAACATTGTCGAGTGTCCCCGATGGGTTGGCTCTGGTTGAGCTTGTACTTCTGTTCGCGCTCGGGGGGCATTTGGGAATTCGAAGAGGTCTAATAATGCATTCACTTTGTTCATGATTATGCCCACCATGTAAAACCCTAGCTTTCAATTCATATTGCGAAGGGTGTTTTCTGCATACCTTGCATCCTGCCGCTCCAAAGATCTTTTTATGTTGACATATAATAGCATGTAGTCATGGTTAGTGAGTAATTCCTGGTGTGTGAATACACCACCA
>MU228104.1:8132498-8146971 GCA_018584345.1 Thuja plicata
TATTAACCCTTCAAAAAGTGCTCGCGCCTCAGCCATATTATTTGTGCCAATTGGTAGTGGACCACACTTAATAGCTAGTAACAGTCCTTGATGATCCCAAATGCATACCCCTGCCCCTGATTTACCTGGATTCCCCCTTGAAGATCCATCAAAATTTATTTTGTTTAACCCTTTTACTGGTGGAATCCATTTAACTTGATCTCTATTCTGCATTTTATTCGCTATTTTTTTATAGCCCCAACCAAAAGGTGCATAGATTTGTTTCCATTCTCTCAAAATTGAAGAGTCCCACGATGTCATGATCAAATTTTGATTCAGTTTACTATGGCTAGCATTAACTAGTTTAGAAATTGCGTTTTCTAGCTGATTTGTAACTACTTGTATTGAAGAAGAAGTTCTGTGGAAAGTTCTTTTATTTCTCTCCCACCATATAGCCCAAACAACTAGTGCTGGGGTACATATCCAGATTGCTGTAAAGAGGGATGAGGAATATAGTCGAGGCCATGAGTCAAATAGGTCCCATAATTTATTTGGGAGTGGGGTGTAATAATGCAATTTTTTAAGTACAAAGAACCAACATTCTTGTGCAAACTGGCATGTTAAGAATAGATGGTCTGTATCTTCCTGTTGATTATCACATAAGGGGCAGTTAAATGACTGGGCTATGTTGAGTCTAAGAAGTCGTTCACTAGTTAATACCCTATTATTCAGAGCTAGCCAGGCAAAGCAACCTGCTTTTGGCAGAATTAAATTATTCCAGCAAAATGTGTATACCCGCGATGATATTACAAAGTTCACGTGTGCTAATAAGAGAATAAATTCAAGCCTTACGTAAGAACAAATTCTATTTGAATGCTCATATATTACATTTCACAAGCCTTTCTAATAGTTGGTTTATAGTTTGGGGGTTAATTTAAATCAATAAGTTATATAATCAAGTTTGTTTATTAGTCATTTTTTTGAGTGGTGGATATCAATTCGAGATATATTATCTTCGAATTGTGTTCATTAGTGTGTGAGATGATTACACTTCAATAAAGGTTTTATAAATTTGTTGATTTATTAAAAAAAAACTACTTTCTACAGTATACTTATATAATTGATTAATCTTATAGTTTTATTTATTTTTATTATATATTTTTTTGTAATTTAATCAAAATATTATGTTAATTATTTATTAATGTAAATAATAATATAAATTTATTTGTTATAAAAATTAATTATTTAAAAAAATCTTAATTAAATTATTTAAAATTTTAAGCTTTATATAAATAAAAGTACAATTACTTTGATAAAGATATAAATATTTGTGAAATATCTATAAAGGTTTTTTTTTATATTTTAATAGTTGTCAATAGTACTTGTAAATTTAATACCTAATATTTTTATAAATAATACACGGTTAGTTGTGATTTAAAAGTTGTTGAGTTGACCATGAGTACTTTAAATTGAATAAGTTATAATTTTTAAAATTAAAAAATAATAAATCATGACATAATGTTATATTAGTACACTAATACAATGCAATTTAATTTAATTTATAACTATTGTAATTTAATGTACTAGATTATCATTTTTGCTGAATTTAAATAAAACTTAAAAAAACACAATATTGATATGACATTATTTGTGAGCTCAAAACTTATAATAAGAAAAATACTTGACATCTACATTTTGCTCACAATTTTCACAATTTACATTATAAGTGCTATCTACTTAAATGTTAGTACATAAGTGCTATCTACTTAAATGTGCAATTTATTAGTCCCACTAATTATACAATGAGATTAAAGTTTTAACTTGATTGTTTATGTAGTAGATTACATTGAAGAATGTGACTATTGAAAAATTTAAAGACATTTCTCCAGGCCTAGACAATTCCAGTAGTTCGGGGACATCAAGTGGTATAGTACCAAACAATTCTGGGGTACCGACACTAACAGTACCATCCCAGCCTGTAACACAACCGGTGCTGCAAACACAGTTGGCGCCTGAAAAAGTAAACATGGCGACCAACAAGGAGAAGTTGCCAAAATTCCACAGAGATGGAAAGGAAGATCCAGTACGACATTGTCATATGTGTGAGACAATCTGGTCTACGAATGGAGTCGTCGACCAGGCAGAATGGGTGAAACAGTTCCCCGCCACACTCAGAGGGGTAGCCATCGACAGGTACTCCGATGTGGACAAAACAAAGGTGATCACTTGGGGCGAACTCAAGAAAGAATTCCATAAGGAGTTTTGACTCCTGAGGGATGACAATGAAATTGTTTATGAGATATACAGTACCAAACAAGGCAAGAAGGAGACTGTGCAGGCCTACAGTTGCTAACTGAAGGAGTTAGCTCGAAAAATGGAGAGTCAGCCAGCGGATGGCCTAAAGAAAAGATGGTTTGTGGAGGACTTGAAATCAGACCTATAGAGGAAAATGAAGATAGTGCCCCCCACCTCATACGAAGATGCCTATAACCGGGAGATGGACTTGGAGAGCGAAAAGAAGACCTCCAAGAAGAAAAGAAGCAAATCTTCTTCCGATGAAGATGACACTACGGACGATGATAGTAGCAGTGATGGCGAGTCGAAGAAAAAGGTCATGGCACTCCAATAAGACATGGAGAGAATGATGAAGGAGTTCAAGACCATGAAAGTGGGTACCAGCAAGGGGGAAGATGACATGTGGTGTACGGACTGCAAGGAGAGCGGCCATACAAAGGGGTCGTGCCCCAAAAATGCATTTTGTGACATTTGATAGATCATGGGCCATTCCACCAAGGAATGCCCATACAACATGAAAGTAAGGAATCAATAGGTGTTATTTACCCAGGAGCAACCATCTACATCGAGCGGGTATGGAGGCAACCAACGCGGTGGCGGAAGGGGCAACAAAAACAACACCAACACAAGGAGTCGAATACAATATGACTCCAAGGGTCGATCGATGATCTAGTGTCGAGCTTGCAATCAGTGGGGCCACTTTGCAAGGGATTGTGACAAGGACAACACCCCACATAAGCTATGTCGCTCATGTGGTCCCGACGACCATGATGATGCACACTGTCCGAAGGGAGTGAACTTCATAGACATTGATAATACCATGCTTGTACTTACAAGGGACCAAGAAAAGAAGGCCACATATTTGGATCCCCGTACGAAGACAGAGAACCAGGAAGCTACCCGCTCCTCACGCACGAAGGTGGATGAAAACATCCTATGACAGTTATTATAAATGGAAGTGTCGGTAAAAATCGAGGCCCTCCTGAAAACCATAGCTCAATTAAGGACGACTATCCTTAACACGACACCATCACAACCTCGTTAGGTACCCAAAACACCTCCAAGTCTTACCAAAGATCCTATGTTGCTAGCCATGAATAGTGGGCGCCACCTAGCGGTGGTCGAGATGGGTATCCTTGGCACCACTCTCACTGACACCATTGTAGATCGTGGGTCCAGAGTAAATGTACTTCTGGAGGAGACATGGAAAAAGTTGGGGAAACCCACGTTGTGGCCTTCGAAATTCAACCTATTAGAAGTGGACCAACATGACATCAAACCCATCGGAACCCTCATGGTTCAACGCAAGATGATTGGTACACAGCCCTTCGTACTCGACTTTGTGGTGATCCCACTAAAGAAAAAGGGGTACGATGCTATTTTGGGATGAGGGTGGCTCACCTCGGCGAAGGTAAACCACAACTGGAAGCAGAACACACTCACCATGGAGAAATTTGGGAGGAAGTACGTGATTGACCTCCGCACGCAAATGGTGAGCTAGGAGTTAGCATCTTCAGACTCAAAATCTAAAGGAGAGCAATTGGGAGAAGACGAAGGGCAAAGAAGAATGGAGCCCAATGACGAAGGGGTGTTGGAGTTGGAATAATATTCTGGGGATGATGGAGATTCAATGAATGGCCTCTTTCATTGGCAAATGGAAGATTATGAGTTCTTCACACTATCTTGTAACATGTTAAGCATTAGGGAGGAGGAAGCCACCCCCGCACACTAGTTTATGAAGGAAGAACCCATCAAATACCAGGAGGTAAAATCAAAGGGGAAAAACCTTGGCGATGACGTTCGTGTCAACAACAGTTGGAACCCTGTGGCCGCAACATTCAAATTAATTATTCTCCTTCTTCTTATGTACGGGCCAGCGATGGCGGTCCCTATAGAATTTATGGTTCCTAACCTTTGGATCACCATCGACAACAGACCCGAGGACAAAGTTGGGGAAGTCAGCTACGACGGGGCCATCTGTGGAGTCTCGATGGATGAGAGACATACGAGGCCATTAGCAATTCCAAATCGAAACCTTACCTGGAGAGGATGGACAAAGCACTTGAAGGGATGGACAGAACACCCGAAGGGATGGAAGGGGACCTGAGAAACCCAAGAGGTCAGACGGACGACCGGAGAGGCACCCGAAAGATAATTAGATTAGGCATTTAAAAAAAAAAATTTAAAAATTTAAAAAAAAAAATTAAACAAAAATTAAAATTAAAATTAAAATTTTTTAAAAAAAGAAAAAAAGAACAAAAAGAGAAAGAATCTAGTAATCCTGTACGACTAAGAGCCAATAAGATGAATGGTATGGTATTTAAAAGGAAGACAGTTATTGACGGCAAGTAGTGACAGCAGCGAGGAGCAAGCCTTTGGAGAGGGATACTACGTTTTGAGGCGCTCCAAGTAGGTTTTGGCTAGATGTGAGGCTACCTTGGTGGATGGATAGAGCACTCGGGAGGAGTTGACTACCTGGTTAGAGGCGGTAGAGCAACACTTAACTCAGTGTACCAAGGTGTTGGAAGCGGAGAAGGCGGCGTGGTGGCTATCGAGGTCAGATTGGCTAGGGATTGAAAAGTGTGTTGGTGCAGGCACAGGTTATATAATGGGTATTATCTCCATTTCATATGTTGTCGTCCGGAGATGACTTTCTTTTTGGGGGGGATGATGTTGTCCGGTAAATTGGTAGTTAGATGGTTACTCCATCCGAGGGAGTTACACAGATGCGACGATTCACCTCTCATCCCCTCAGACATTATATGTATGCATTTCTCTCTTCAATAAGGGGAGAGATGAAGATATCTGAAATACGTTTGTACTTGATGGTGAATGAATAAATTATATTTTCTCTATTAAATACTTTACTGTGTATGTCTCTGTTGAATCCATTTTACCCCGGAGGGCAAACAAGAAGAATATGTCACCTATAAGCAAGCTAGAAACTAACATGTTATTGTATTAGGAAGATATGTCCTGCCAGATATGCCAAATTCAACAAAGGTGAAGAACAACAACACGAATTGGAAGATGAAGTGTTTGACAACTTGACTTGGGAATAAATACACCCATTCAAATCCATGTTGCATTTACCAACGATTAATACTTTATACGATCTACACTATTTGAAGAAAACATCAATTCCATTTAAATAAATTATTTTCTAAATTTAGTATCTTTCCATGCTCCACAAATCTATGATTTTCTTCATACTAACATTTAATAAAGATTTGAGACATTTTATATTGGTCATCTAAATATCTAAATCCTTTCAATCAAATACTAAGAAACAATATTATAAATCTACAACATTAAATATTATTATTAAATAAAACTGCTAAATAAAAAAATATATCTCCTATTTTATTACTTGATATTTGTACCTTTTAAATGCAATATTAATTTGACTTTGCATTTTTACCTCTGCTCATTTATGGAGAACTTTCAAAAGCAGACTCTCAAGTACCTTTAAAAAGGATCATGACTAGCTTTAAGACATTTACATTTGCTCTAAATGTAGCCTTGCACCTAGTAGAGGCCAACTACTCATAATTGTGATAGGGAAAGTTTGATGATGAGCCCATTCAAAGACTAACAGTACAAGTGTCTGTCTAACATAAAAAATAATTACTAATTTCTATAGTTACTTTGTAGTTGTTTCTGTAATTCGATACCAATTCTTTATTTAAAACACCATGTGTTCTTATTTTAAGGTTAATTAGAAGTAAGCAATGAGTTGGCTTTAGTCAAAGTAGGACTGACAAAAAGTTAGTAACATTGATATACACATGTGCATCTACGAACCAGTAAAGACTAACCCGTTCAAAACGGGAGGCTGCAGGTTAAACGTTGACCAACAGCTAGTTGTAGAACATACAAACTATTTAAGGAAAGCCTATTTGAATGACATTTAAACCTAACTTAAAGCCTATTTGAATGACATTTAAACCTAACATCTATTGTCAGATGTATTCTTTGGTATTTCTGCAGTTAGCGTGATACCCTTTATGTTTTTTTCTAAAGGGAAACGTGTGGTATTTTTCACGTTAGACTTTATATTGGTAGGGACAAAAATCATTTTGACTATAGTTTTAAGATGCCTCTAAGGTATCTTTTATTTTTCCCTTGGCAGTCAAAATTGGCCTAGGAACGTAGTTCACACTATGATACTTGTGAAGGTCATAACTAGGCGTGATTAGCTTGGATTTTCAACGTTGTATGTTCGAATTCTACTTTCAAATGTTTATCATTTGTTATGGCTTTGTTGTCATCTTTTGGGTAGTAGGTGAGTGGAATAATAGGCTGAATATTGATTTTTCAAATTAAGCGCTGGTTATAATGGTCTATTTCCATTCCTTATCACCTTCTTTAAAAGAGTTGAAGAGAGAGCACACCTTTTTAAGTCTTTTATATATTGAATTTATCTAGTCGTAGAGAACTTGTGCTTTTGAAAGAGAGGTTACAAGTTCAAATTGTATATGGATAGGATAACTACGCTTCGTTTGTACAACAATTAGGTGCCTCTTGTAAGGAATATCAGGTAATCCCATATTACTGTCGCCATATATAGACTGAAAAACAAATGACCAGTATTGTGGACTATAAAAGGACCTTATCATGCTTCAATATGCATTGAATATTTATCTCTCAATAATTAGCTTGAATGTATAACTAATAATAATATCATACACTAATGTTGTGCTCACCTTGTTCTAGAACTTATTGGATACATATTTTTCATAGAATATGGCGAAGCCTTGATAAGTAGCAGATACAAGAATTTGTTGAGAAAGTAAGTTATTAAAAATTAGGTTTTGTATGGACACCTCTAACCTTGCATGGTGATGGGAAAATCCAAAAAGGATCTAAGGAAATATATTTCAACTTTGATTTCTCATTTTAATTTCTCTACTGTTATTCTTGTTTAAATATTGCACCACAAAATGCACAAAAAATCACCAAGGGGGCTTTATAGAATTAATTCAACCTCATGCTTGTAAAAAAAAAATTTGACACAAGTTTTTAGGAGTTTGCTAGAGGCAAGTGGCATAGGTAAAAGGGTGAATGGATTCCTATAAGCTATGGTGTTATGGGCCCCACCATTCCAAGAAGTAAAATTGTAATATGGAAAAATGGACATAATTATTGTTTATTTGGTTATTACATGTGACTTTGTAAGAACTTGTACATTTTAAAATTTAAGTAATCTTTGTTGTAAATGTCACCTTATAATAATTTGCATGGTGGATATTGCCACTATAATGTTAAAGATATTTTAAAATTGCAGATTTGGGTCATCATGGCTTTGGATAGTGTTTTGATCGTACCAGTTTAGAACTTTTGACTATTTTTTTCTCTTCCATTGTTCTAGGTCATCTACTTGCCATATTTGTAACTTGCATAAACTTATTTATCATATTTTTTAAACGACATTAAGATTAAAAAATTAAATTAGCAATCACACCGTAGAATGCAATAGGTACGTCGAAGAATATCCCTACACTGTTATTGTAACCCCAGACCTGAGTGTATACCAGAGATTGTTGTTGCTTGTTTTGGCTACAACAGTGTT
This sequence comes from Thuja plicata, assembly GCA_018584345.1. Taxonomy (NCBI): domain Eukaryota; kingdom Viridiplantae; phylum Streptophyta; class Pinopsida; order Cupressales; family Cupressaceae; genus Thuja; species Thuja plicata. Next base: position 8,140,345 of record MU228104.1, read on the forward strand.
ATTATATGCATGTTTCAATCCCTACTAGTTGGGCTAAAAACCATTAACTTGATGTTTAATCCCTCACGTGACTGTCTCTCCTCTATTTTACATATGGATATCAAAACTGTATCACATATTGCAGACAGAGATCAAATACATAACCGTATCACTCATTGCAGCCAGGGGCTAATACAATTTGCAGCATTAGAAATCTTGTAGGAATTATAGTATAATTCTTAAACGTTGGTTAGTACTTAACCTTGGTGTTAACATGTAGTAGCACTTGAGTTAAAAATAGCTAAGCATATAAAAGGTTAATGTTGAGAAATTCTAGGATTCCAAGGTCATGCCTTGCAAAGATGAGAGTGTCATCAATAGTTAGAAAATAGCTTTGATTGTTCAGGACGTAAAAGGCATTATGACTTCCTCTGTAAAGTGGATTTTTTCCGTTCTCATAGATGCGGGAACATTATGACTGGCAGTTTGGCCAAAGGGGTCTACCATTCTTCCCTTATGACAATCTCTAGGTTAAGACAATGTAGACAGGAAGACACATAATAGGACATCTCATTTCTGTGCTAATTTCTAGGATTAAACTTTAGGAACTTGGAATGAATAGATAATCTATGTGCTGTAATTTTAGTTTTTGACCTGTCCAGCCCTGATTAAGATTCTTAGTTCTCAGTGATGATAAATTACTATGGGAGGGAAATTGGTTCTAGAACGTAGCGTGCACAGTCAGTTAAAGATAAGGGTGAGGTGGCAATAAGATTAGTTAATAGGCAGGATATTGCCATTTCAAATTAAGCGCAGCAGCGATGGTCAATGGGAATATTCGTAGCCATCTTCAAGCGTAAGCAATTGCGTCATCCTATTATTTTGAAGGCATAAGTGTTTTCTGTTAAAGCCACAAGGAATCGCGGTTCAAGCGTAAGCAATTGCGTCATCATATTAGTTTAAAGGCATATAAGTGTTTTCTGCTAAAAGGGACCCAAGAACGCGCTAGCAATGGCTTTTCCACTAGGATTCCCCGTTCAACTTTGAAGAATGCCTCTCCTGCTCTTGCTATGTTTAGGGACACTTTCTCATGGCAGTGTCAATGGGGCAGGAAATTTGCACCTTAGTAAACAAAATATGTTGTTAACACAATATGTGAAGAGAGAAGTGCTTAATGAGGCACGGAGGGAGATTATACAAGGGATACACGGAAACAAGATTGATTTAATACAATATATATATATATATATATATATATAAACTGTTATTTATATATGTAATTATATCTATATATATTATATAGTCATATGTATATTTATATACATTTTTAAAATTATATCTTATAATCTTCACACGAATATTTTATTGTTTAGCTCTCTCTCTCTCTCTCTCTCTCTCTCTCTCTCTCTCTCTCTATATATATATATATATATATGAGATTTTATTACACACACATATACTATTCTCAGTATATGGGTATATACACGAAGATGAGGGACCAAAAAGGTGCCAAATTCCTTTTTGGTCCCCCAAAGACTATAGTGCATATGCACTAAAGCGCATGCGCGCCATGTAAAAGATTACATAAAGGTCAAAGAGCCAAAAAAGGCTCATTTCTTCCCCTCAAACCCTTGTTTCCAGTAAAGAAGAACTTTTGCAAAGTGCGTACGCTGGACATTTTGCTTGTTTTCTTCAGACAAAGAATGACTCCATTACGTCATCAAGGTCAAACCGGAAGAAGTAATTGATTTTACAACATGTGCCTCTTATTTGTATTAAATTTTAAGTGTAATTTTAGTTTTCAATCAAATTTTATTGTCAAAGTTTCTTTTCTTTAATTTTAAGTTTAATTAGGGTTTTAAAATAGATTTTGTTTTAATTGTCAGGAAGGAATGATCTCCCTAAAGATAACCCTCAACCAAACCCTCCATCTTCTCCTCATGAACAATGAATATTGAAAATAACCAAGAAAATGAACTCCAATCGCCTCCACCAATTGAGAAACCTCCTCCTAGAACACAAGAAAATTTGTTTAACCAAATAGAAAGAGGTAAAACAAAATTAGAATCTTTAATTAGGAGGTTAAAAGATTCTATTGATACAAATCCTGGAAGGGAAAGACTTGCAAAATCATTAGAATTAATTTTGACCCACATAGGCTCAGTTAGTGTGCAACTTAATTTATGGCGTGAAAAAAGAGAAGAACAAAAGTGATATTATACAAATAAATTATCATATGAGGACATAAAAAATAAATAAATCACAAAAGACGACATTTGCAAATGTCTTTAAAAAGTCAAGGAAATGGATACTCTTAGAACTACAACAAATAGGATCCCAATTCATTGGTGCTTGAATGAAGATATAAAAAAAACTTTTGGGACAAATGATGGATGGTCTTTGAGCCTACTTGCAGTGAGCACATCTGGCTGTGAGCTTTTGTAAACATCACCATATCGGTGTCAACTTAACATATTTTTTACATTTAATGAGAATTAGCTTCTCTATAGTTTTTCCTAATTAGGGTTTCCACATAAAATCATGGTGTTCTTTATGTCAATGTTTTTGTCTTCTTAATGCTTACATTTATGTAGATGTTTGAAGTGCTTAACTAACAAATCTAAATTTGTTAATACTAGTATTTGTGAGTTGACCAACAAAGTAAAAGTTTTATAAGTTGTGTGGGAATAACTGATTCACCCCCCTATCAGTTGTGTGGGAATAAGTCTTTTATCTGATTGCATTGTTGATATTTTGTCAAGCACATTCACTACATAAAAGACATGTATGTGCCTTTATATAACTTTAAATATGATTGAAAAAGAATCCATAATTTACAACCGTAAGTTTTAATACATCCAAACAAACATCCCATTGAACAAGTCACATTCAAAAAATGTCATAGAGACTCAATAGATATGAATGTAGTGTCAGCTACAGGTCTCCCATGTTTGACCATAGCATGAAATTCATGTTGGATATGTCATCCATGTTTTGCTAGAAGTACTTGAATCTCCAATGAACAAATACCTCCACGAGAATCCATGTCTTAAATTTCCCTTTATGAGATTGGTGTCAATGATGGTAGCGATGCTCACTTTTTGTACGGAGTACATCACTACAATATTTTATGAGGATCACTAGCACTACACAATGTATCAAACCAACTCATCCTAATGTTCATACCACATATACCCATGAATAATAAAAAATAATAAATACCAAACTTTGTCATAATTAGAAAAAATGACTAAAATTTTAAGTTTTTTGGCAAGTGCACACTAATCTACCTATGAAATCAATGTGGATGTGTCATCTACAAGCACTAAAAATTCCTAATTTTACATATATTAACTTAGAATTAAGAGTAAGTATATTTTTACAATTTGTGATATATTTTGTAAGTTGTTTGTGGATTTGACTGGGTGAGTGTTTTTGTATCAACATTTTGGATCATAGTCCACGATCCATCATCAAAATGATCTATCAATGTTTTGGATCCTTATGCTCTATCATTTTCAACCTGAGTGATCTAAAATGTTGATACAAAAACACAAAGTTTACACAATCAAATCCAAATGTAGCTTGCAACTTAGAATTAATCAAAATCTTCTGTATGGTCAACAATAGGTCCTTGACGTTTATTTATCTCATTGTTTGTGCTTAAAAATTTTGAATAACTTGCAAACATATTTTTATGCATTGACGTGGTTATTGCATATCTCGTTTATTTAATTTTTAAGCATCTACCTTTGTGATATATTTTATTTATGTCCACCTCCTCCTCTACTTTAGCATATGCCTCTTCTTATCATATGTAGCTTGTGATGTCGTGTGTTCCCCTCTTGTGTATTTTTATGCAAATGACAAGGATTACTTTAAGCGATCATCAAAAAATGTAAGTTTGGTATATTTTTAATGTTGGTGAATTTTTTTCAGAAGTTTAATCTTCCTTCCATGAAGTTGGTGGAATAGGTCTTAAGTGAACAACTCCAAGCATAGCAAATGCCAAGTTAACATATCAAGCACAATTTCATGATGGTTTGACCATCTTAATGTTTAGCCAATGTAGTAATAAGTTCCGAGGTCATTACTGCATCATCCAAAGGAAACATAGAGTTGGGTTTTAGAGATTAGACATACATGATATAAGGTTGAATCCACAAATCCTTTTGTTCATGCACTGTTATTTTCAAGCATTTTGAACATTAAAATTAGTTGTGAATTTTTCTTAGTTTAACAACTCCTAATTTTTGTTCAACTATTATGATGTTTCACTACCTAAGTTTAAGTTATTAATGAATTACATTGAAAGGCTACACCCTTCTAAGTGTTATTAGAAATCAATTATTTAAACATACAAGGACTACATAGAGGAGTTCTCCCTTTTTTAAATTCACAAAGAAATTGCCTCTTCTATTCGTAGTAGAATAAATACAACTTATATTCCTTTTACTATTCTATGAGGACTTTTTTAGCACAATAGAAGCATTCTCCAATTGCAACAGTTGTGAAGACAACATACTCCATCATCATAGTATACTTTTATAGCTCCTTTCTTATCTTTTTTTTTAATACGGTTAAACATTGAATCTTGTTTGTTTGAAGTGATTTATTTTTCATTAAGAAGCTTTTGAAACAATGAAGTTGCACAATAATATGTTACGTTTAAAATGGTGTTGTACAATATGATTCATTATTAAAAAACTAATTTGATGTCCTTTTTATTTAATTAATCAATATATAATTATTTATATTCATTCATTTCCATACTTTAATCGTTTATAAAATTCTTATATATACTTACACCTATACATTCATTACTCATCTTAATATTTTCTTTATCTTAAGCCAATTCAATTATTTATTGTTCGATCTTATACTAGATAAGATCAATCCTAAAATTTTAAAGATTTGTATTAAGTTGCAAATGTCTATATTTCATTCTTACCTTGAATAAACTCCGTATATGTCTTTTTGATGTTTTATTAATTATCTAAAGATCTTTAATGCATATAATATTACAGTCAAGAATTTATGAATTATCAATCACACTAGGGGAAGAGTATCAATAATCGTTATAGCTAGCTTTGTACACCCACAGATCTTAAATGATGAATTGGATTTCAATGATTTTTTTTTGTTGTCTCTGTATCAACTTAACTGCTTATAGCTATTGTTATGGCTTTTGGGTATTAACAACACATGCTATGGGATTTGTTATGTGTGCAAGGGTCAAAATGTGATTATTTCAAAGTTTCATTTGATGCCTTCTTAAAGATGGCCCAATGACCGTGCACTACAACCACTTCAAAAGTTGTCGATACTTTTGCACAAATGTCCCAGTAGTTGTTAACAAATAGTCAATAGCTATACACAAGTGTCCCAGTAGTTGTTCAAAAATATCACAGTTATACACAAGTTTTCTAGTAGTTTTTCAAAATATCCATTACTAAAAGTACAAATGAGCAGCTATTAATACCAGACTCATATAAAATGTGAGACACGGCTATACTCCAAACAGAAGGTACCTTTGACCAAATTTGAAAAAAATGGAAAATACAGTAGATTTTCATGAAATTTTCAGCATTTGTTCTTCATGATCTGCATGTTTTGTAGTGGAAATCCACAAAATATAATTGAAAAAAAAAACAGTATATTGTCACAAATCTTAAAAATTTTAAAAAAAATTCTTTAGTAATTTTGTATGGAGTTTAGCCGACACATTGAAATGTGTAACGTAGGTGGTGTACTCTTATCCTAAGAAAAATCATTTAAATTTTTTTCCAATTTGAAACATTAAATCGACCAAGAAGAACTTGACTTGTCCACGGGAGAAAGACCTAATTTTGTCTTGCTTTGTAGAGGTAAAGAGATAAAATGAAATCCACGTCAATGGTGGAGTCATTTTCGTGTTAAGGGGGGAGAACATTTTGAATATGGTTTAAGGATCTTTTCCTTGGGTGATCGAAATTGGTTTTAGAAAGTAGCGTGCACAAGGTAAGCGTGATCTGGCAATAAGATTACCCTTGCTGTAAGGATACTGAGGAGAGACGATTTCCAGGTTGTCAACGTTTAGTATCGATTCCCAATTGGAATTTTTTGTAGCCGTTTTGACGCCTCCTTCAATCGCAAGCAATTGTGTCACGCCATAAGTTTGAAGACACGAGCATTATATGCTAAAAGGGGCCCGAGCACACGCTAGCAGTGGCTTTTCCACTACGAATTCCCACCCAACTTAGAATGAATGGGTTATTCTAGTTCTTGCCCAGCACACCTTCTCATTGGCATAACCATTTAAAATGTTCTCTTTACATACAGTATTCACATAAAAAAGGAAGGGTGGTAAAAAGGTGCATTCACAAGTTCAAATATAAAGGTTTAGTATAAACCTTTCGGCTTCAACAACTATAATAACCTTCTTCAATGTGAGAACACAAAAGAAAATGGCCCAAGTCTAATAGTTTAGCGATATATAGAGGAGGAAGATCATTATAATATATAGGAGTAGAATCATCATCAGGCTCCCAACTAGTGAGGTGATTATCTTTAGCATTTTCCTCCAGGGGCAATTGAGTACAAACCATAGAGATGTCAAGTGGCACATGTGAAAATCTATTGCTATTTGACCAGCTAACGTCTCATTGT
>MU228104.1:8148301-8205603 GCA_018584345.1 Thuja plicata
TTTAGAGTGCTTGAGATGCCTTCCCATATTGAATTGGATAAGAAAATTGAGTCTCTTAAAGTGCAATCCATCATAAGGTGTAGAGGTAAAACACTTCCATGATCAAAGTAGAGCCGTTTTAATTGAAGAATGAAGTTGCTAACCTATGAAGTGTCAAACCATAATAGCTAGGGATATTCTTAGGTTTTTGCATAATTTGGTAGAGCATTTTGCTATTGATGGCAATGCGCTTGATATTGATCATGCATTCATGGGAGACAATATATGAGGTAATCTCATGTTATTTTTGATATTTTTTTATTCAGTCTGTTTGAGCTATATTCTAGAATTATTTGGAGATAGATCACAAGGAAGAATAATCTTTGCTATTAATTTTGGTCTTGGTATAGTTAAGAAGAGCTATAACTAATTCAATTGCTCATTAAGGTAAAAATGTTGGTATTTTCACTTGACTTGGAGTTTTATCATTATTATTTTTATTGTTGTTTTTGTCTATTGTCAAATGGTCATAAACATCAAATTGATTACAATCTAGTAAAGTAACATGTTACATTATTTGATAAAATTACAATTTTTAATAAGTAAATCTTTTGTTGAAAATCAATAAGCCTTTAAGGTACTTGTGGCTATGTTATGTCACTAGACTTGAATGATGGGGTGAACCTATACACCATTAATGCCTAAGTTGTCAAACCATAGTACAAGGACATCATTGTTGCGCATTGTTTTCTAGATTTAGTGTCTTTTCTTGCTCCATGGATTTATGGTTGTCTTAGTGCTGATATTTTAATGAAGATTTTAGACTTTTAATTTTGTTCATCTAGATGTGAAAATCCTTTCAATCATATATATAAATATATATATAAAACATATTAAAAGATACATATTCAGAAATAATATTATAAATCTAAAACATCCATTTCTGCATATTATTCTTAAATAAAACTACAAAATAAAATATTATATAGATACAAATAAACCAGAGGGAGGGTGATGGAAGGCGAAAAAAGCATAATAAATCACAAGGTTGCCTCTGGGTTGAGGGAGAGCAGGTAGTGATGCAGAATGATGAAGGATCAGATTTGAATACAGCCGAAGAGAACCCTAGATCAGATCAGAAGAAAATCACTAAATGGATCAAAGATTCTTGGCGCACCCCCCCAAATTACTAAGTTTCTGCCGAAAGGATTCTTCATTGTGGTGTTCGCAACAAAGAAAGAGCGCCAAATAATCCTTGATAGTGGCCTATGGACTATGAAATCAAAACCGTTGTATATTCAAAAGTGGTGTCAAAACTTTAGCCCCCTCCATACTCGACGGAACAATCTTCAAAAATCTCTACAATAATAATGCAGCACATACATACCCTCATGATGGGGGATGTTTATTTATAGTAAGAATTTATTTATTCTATTTTTTGACCTCTCCAACAAACTGATGATGGATCATAGAGTATGATTAAAAATATTGATGCAAAAAATGAATAAAGTTAAATCTAGAAACAAAAACAACAACAACAAGCAATATAGATTGTGAAAAACTAATGATTTCAATTATTTAAGTCATATTCATATCAATTTTATAGATGCCAACTAGCCATAATTATTACAAGGGGAAGTTTGACTATGAGCCCATTAAAATTCTAGCGGTACAAATGTCTATATAACATGAAGATCACAATTAAGTTTTCTATAGTTACTTCGTAGTGCTTCTAAGAAGTAACTACATCTAAGTCTTCAAATCTTGGAAGCATGTGAAGACTTCCACTTATGTGCAGTTGTGAAACAATTATTGTTCGTGTATGTTTTCTTATGCATCTATATCTTATGCTATGCACTTGATAGTGTAATTATTGTAAAATTATATATCAATGTATAGTTTTCCCTATGTTATGAGGGCTCCTTAGAAAGGCATTACATCCCACTCTTTCTCTCCCCTCTCTAGGTTTTTGCCTTCCTCTCTCTCCACCTCTATACCTCTCTATCCATGTCTTATTACCCACCTCTCTCAATCCCTTTTTATTTATCTCACCCCACTCTCTCTCCTTGTCTAGGTCTCTCACCTCTCTCTCCCCCTCTAGGTTCTCCACCTCTTTATCTATCCCTCTCTAGTTCTCTCCCTCTCTCTCCACCTCTTTCTCCACCCCCCTAAACCNACCCCCTCTCTCTCTCTCTCTCTCTCTCTCTCTCTCTCTCTCTCTCTCTCTCTCTCTCTCTCTCTCTTGTCCCCTCACTTAATCCATGTCTAGCTCCTTTTTTCATCCCTTCTAACTCATCTCTATCTTTTTTCCCTCCCTCCCATCTCTATCTAGAAATTATGTAGGGTATCAATTTTTGGGAATAGGGTGCATGATATAGGTTTAATGGTTGAGGATATTGGTATATAGTTTAGGGTGCAAGATTGATGGTCCAAGATTTATACATAGGTTTGAGGGTGTTTCCTATGTGTATACTTCCCTCTATCTCTCTTTTCTCTCTCTCATATCTCCCTCTCTCTCACCTCTCTAGGTCTTTCTATTCCTTTCTTCCTTTCTGTTTCTCTTCTTCCCCTCCCTTCTTACCTCTATGTATATCTCCCTCTACCACTCTCTCCTATTCTCTCATTTTCTCTTATTCTATCTCCCTCCATCTACCACTCTCTCTTATTCTCTCATTTTCTCTTATTCTATCTCCCTCCCTCTCCACCTCTCTCCCCCCATTACACCGGATTGGCTCATTGTATCCAACGGTGCTTGCTCTCGCTAATTAATTTTATTTGTGATGACATATGTGGTATTGTTTGACTGAGTTATTTTTTTGATCCGCTATCTTGGTTGTCCATTTTTTTTCCTATTTTCTTAATGTAAACCCAAATGCATGTGATCGGTGGGTTGGGCTAATTGAGAACTCACAGGCCTGTGTTGAAGGCTTTAGTTGTTCTATTATAGTGCAACCTGTATATGCCCTTGGGTGGTGCTATCATCCAAGATCATGTTTGGCTAATAGATTGGCATTCAATATTTTGATTGCACATTGGTGATTGAACCTTCACATCCCTACAACATACTACTTGTGGCTTTCACGGATCAGTTTATTCAAGAAGATCAATTAAATCTCTTTTGCTCAAACTGATCAAGCTCTTTATATATTGGTCAGGGCTATCTCAAGGTTCTAAATTATCTATGAACCCATTATAATTGCAGTCTATCATATATGCTTTGGTCGTGTCGGTGCTTTGTCATGTATGGTAGTTCTAGAGTGTAGTACTACTTGCTAGTGGTTATGATCTTCTTTAGTGAAGTTTTTAGTAGTGCAAGGAATTTCATTGGGAAAACAAACTAGGTCTACTTTGAGAAGTAAGATTTATTTTTCAAATAGATTATTGGATCTTATTTATACTAATTTATGGGGTCCTTTAGAGTGAATTTTTTTTTAGGGAGACAAATATTTCATGTTGTTGATTGATGATTATTCTAGAATGATGTGGGATATTTTCTTAAGGGTGAAATCTAAGGAGGTAGACAAATTCATTATTTTCAAAGTTGTTGAGACAGAGAGAAGTTTGAAGCTGAAGTGTCTGAGATATGACAAAGGTGGTGAATTCAATTCCAGTGAGATCTATGCATTTTATGAAGAACATGGGATAAAAAGACAGTTGTCTACTCCATAAACCCCTTAGAAAAATGGTGTAGTGCTATGGAAGAAAATATTCTGCATATTTATTGGAGAGAAGTTGTGAGTACTGCAGTTTACACACTTAACCGAGTGCAAATCAAAGGTGATACTGGTAAGACTCTTAATGAATTATGGTGCACGATCATGTTCCTACTGTTAAATATTTTAAAATCTTTGGAAGCAAATTTTATATAAAAAGAGATGAAGATGTAGGAAAGTTTGATGCTAGATGTGATGAAGGTATTTTTCTTGGTTATTCAACAAAAAGAAAGACATACAGATGTTACAATAAAATACTAAGGAAGATAGTTGAGAGTGAAAATGTCAAGGTTGGTGAAGGAAGAAAAAATCTAGACCTTGTGGATATGATTCAGATGATCAGGATGACAGTACAAATCAAGGAATGCAACCCAAAACCCAGAATCAAGTTCAGATAATTTTGGGGAATCCAAAAGAAGAAGCAAGTACTAAATATGGAACACGAGAGTATGAAATTCAAGAAAATCTTAAGACTCCCAGGTATGTAAGATTGAATCATTCAAAAACTTAGATTATAGGTGACATGAATAAAGGTGTTCAAACAAGAAGAATAATCGCTAAAGATAGAGTTGGGTACTATATGATTTCAAAGGTTGAACCTAAGGATGTGAATGAATCATGTAATGATGAACATTGGGAAAAAGATATGGAAGAAGAATTGAATCATATTATAAAGATCAAAACATGGATTCCTTTTCCCAGACCAAAGGACAAAAATGTAATAGTAATTAAATGTGTTTTCTGGAACATATTGACTGAAGATGGTGAAGTGGCTGGAAATAAAGAAAGACTTATTTGTAAAGGATATTCACAGTTGGAAGGAATTGATTTTGAGGGTAATTTTATTCCTATGGCACGAATTGAGGCCATGAGAATGTTTCTTGCTTATGTTTCTTACAAGAATTTCAAAGTCTATCAGACTGATGTCAAGTCAGCGTTCCTGAATGGTGAATTGGAAGAAGTGTACATTAAGCAACTAGATGGATTTATATTGACTGATCATAACGATATGATTTTACAGTTGAAGAAAGATTTGTATGGATTGTAGCAAGCCCCTAGAGCATGGTATGAGAGTTTGGATAAGTATTTACTGAAGCTTGGTTTTAAAAAAGGTACTACGGATAGTAATCTATATTTCAAAATTGATCATGCCAACATTCTAATTGTTGAAGTTTTTGTTTGATGATATTATCTTTGGAGGGAATGATAAGTTGAGAAAATATTTTTCCAATGAAATGAAAAATGAATTTGAGATGTCTATGATTGGAGAAATGAAATTATTTTTAGGTTTGCAAATCATGTAGTCAGATAATGGAGTCTTTATATCTCAGTCCAAGTATGTGAAAGAGTTATTGAAAAAGTTTCGAATGGAAGATTCAAAGCTAGTTAGTACTCTTATCATGATAGGATGTAAGCTGACTAAAGATGATGAATCACCTAAGGAAAATCACACCAGATACATATCTTTGATAGGTGGATTTCTATATTTGACTCAGAACAGACCTAATATTATGAGTGCAGTTTACATTTTTTCTATATTTTAAGAAGATCCTAAGGAATTTCATGTTGTTGCTATTAAAAGAATTTTTAAATATTTGAAAGGGATAGTTGATTCTGGTCTACGGTATCCTAAAGATGATGATTTCACTTTGAGTTCCTTTACTAATTCTATTTAGGTAAGAAATGTTGATGACAAGAAGAGTACTAGTGGTGGTGCATTTTTTTCTTGGGAAAAAGATTGGTTTCTTGGTTGAGAAAAAAATAGCATTGTACTTCTCAATCCACTGCATAGGCAAAATATGTTGCAACAATCAGTTGTACTCAAGTTGTTTGGATGAAGAAAGTGTTGAAAGATATCAAAGTAGTATATGATGAACCTATTTCTATCTACTATGAAAATTCAAGTTCAATTAACATTTCTGAGAATCTAGTGCTTCATTCAAAGACTAACATGTATCTATCAAGTTTCACTTTTTGAGAGAGAAGGTTAACAAGAAGGAAGTCAGATTGGAGTATATGCCCATTAAGGAACATATTGCAGATATTTTCATGAAGCCTTTGCCTAAGGACACTTTTGAGTATCTCAAACAAAAGGTAGTGTTGATTGCCCCTCCTGATCAAAACTAACATAACATCAGTTACGTGCATTTATAGACATGTCTTGTGATCCAAATTAATGATTGGTGGCTACTTGTCAGGGGAAGTAGTTAGCCTTATTTTTCATGATTTAAATATTCACTTTTTAGGAGAGATTAAATTTTTGGCAAAGATGGGCATTGTCATTGATGTCAAAGGGGAGAGAGATTCGTGTGAAAAAACTGGTGAAGTATTTGGGGAGATTCATGAAGAGTTGTGTGCAAGATCTTAGGGGGAGATTGTTGATTTCTTTGACATTGATTTTTTTTCACATCATATTTTTCCATTAATGCCAAAGGGGGAGATTGTTGGAAGAATGTACTTAAGAGATGTTTGAGATGTGTTTTCATTGATGTCAACATATTTCTCTATTTGTGACAATGTTGTAGTGAAGTTCAGTGATATCATTTATTTGGTGTAGCATGTGTATTGAAGATCAAAGTTTGTGGATGTATGAGTATGTTGTGGATTGTATATAGTTTATTTTTTTCAACTTTTAGAGGTCCACATGAATAATTGAGTGAGTTACTTGTATCATTGTTGAGACTAATTTTTTTAGTTGTTTAGAGGTGACAAAGTGACAATATTTTGATCTTCGCAATGTAATATCTTGCTTCATGGATCTAGTAGCGTTTTTGGGAGATCGATGTGTGCCTACAATTCAATTGGTTCATGATTTGGAGGCTCACAAGTTATTTTTCAATAGTGACAGTCATTGTTGTTAGTATTTCTGAGTGATGATATAAAGATGTTGATGATTCCAAAATTTTTGTTGATGTGGATGTTGTAGTGGTAATTCATGATGTTTGTAGATAATTCTAGATCATGTGCTTCTTGTGTTAGTCTACATTGGTTTTTGTGCTCACAATTGGTGATTTCAGTTGGTGTATTGATGGTCTTCATGTTCTTGGGCAACCTGATGGTGGTAGTGTGTTGCAGATGTTCGAGGCATAATTCTTGGATGTGTGTCATGTTTGTGGATAAATATTTTGGTTTGTGTTATGTCTTGGCCGACATTTCTTGGTTTGCATTTATTATTGTATTGAGCATAAATATATTTTTTTAATTAGGTGGCGGTTATTTGGTCGACCTTGTTGATTTTTCCAAGGTTGATGATATGTATTAAAAAATGTAATAATCACCAGTGGATGTGTGGATGAGAGAGATATGCATGTATGTTGAATGTATACATCTTGAGAAGGAAAATAATAAGTGTGGAAAATAAATTTGTATTTTTGTTGCAATCGAACTGATCCAGGCATGATGATGATTCTATTATACAATTCATGATCTATGGATGTTATCCAATTTCTTATAATGTAGTGAGCCTTCCCTAGGCAGTAAGCCTTGTTTTTCTTTTGAGAAGTGATCTCTAGGAAGTGTGCCTGAATGCACGTGCATTCCCATTGTAATAATCCTAACATGGTATAATACTTATAACATAGTATATCATCTTGTGGTTTCATCCCCATCGTGGTTTTTCCCTTGACCGGATTTCCACATTAAAAATATTGGTGTTATGTGTTCTTAATGTGTTGAGGATATATGTTTGCATGTTTGATTATCATATATGAGATTAATGTTAAAATTTTGTGAAGTTGCATAAGTTTTAGGACAACTCATTCACTCCCCCCTCTCACTTGTCTGTTGCCCTATTTCCATCAGGGGAAATGGTGTGAAAGGGTAGTAGAATAACCATTCATTAAATACAAACTAGTGTAGTCTTGAATAAAATGCAAGTTAGGCGAGATATGGAGTCTAAAAAACCTGCTAAGTTTTCTATCAATTCTAGATCTGCAATTAGACCATGTGAACTATCTATGAACACGAGTGTTAAATTTTTCATGAATAGGATCAAAATCCCTACATAATCATGAAAAACAACCATTTATCAAAGTCTTTGTTACTCAACTTAACATGGTTGGACTAGATATGATCTTTAGAATATTCTACTATATTGAAATCACCACCAATAACCCAATGTTCATTAGGAAATTATTTTCCCATCAGATCTTGTTTCTTGTTACCCAAATTTTCCACATCTGGTAAATTTTGGCTAGAGGTGGAGTAAATGTGGCTCCTACAAGGGTTGAGCCCATCCTGTGAGAAAGACCTCAAATTTTTTGGTCTTGGTTGTGTCCTCTGCAATGTTTTCAATCCTCTGGTTTGTCTTATTCATGCAAAATAACCTAAGTATTGAAATCCCTATGCAAACTTGATAGAAACCCCTAGTTCTCCTGAGATTTAAATTCTATTTTTTCATTACCTTTTTGGATAACTTAAGCTCCCTCTAAAGACATGTGCACAAATATAATACCCTTTGTCTCCTTGTCGTGGTAAGAAAAGGAATATTCTCCAAAGCTCAAGAGACTTCCTATGCGTCATCGATCTAGATCACTCATATTCTCCATCTTACGGTTGTTGCTAAGTCTCTTGGAAAAATGATGACATCAACAGGGATCATGAGACTTGGAGATGGCCTGTTCTATTTCCTTAGTCACTTGGTTGCCATAAAGTGGTGGGACCGAAGAAATATTCTCTCGACTTCACGCCACCTGTTGATGTTGAGTTTGATCCTACAGTGGTCGCATGATCTCATTATAAACCCAGAGTCAGGAGAATGATTCAGTGACTCAGAGACATAAAGGATTCGATTACCCAAAGTTAAAGGTGAGTCAGGAACGGAGAAAGGTAAAGACCGAGCAAGTAATATCAAATCGTGTGGTCAACTTGATGACTTGGCTATAAGATGCGCAAGATCTATCCCATAAGCGATCAAGTTGTGATGACATGTGACATATGTGCTAGGTCAGAACAGTGAAAAAGTGGAATTTACAGCTCAAATGGTCATAAGTAAATGATAAAGTAACATGTGGCAATAAGTGGACCCAGGTTCTATGCATTCAGTCGGGTGATCGCGTGATGCAGACCAAATATTCTGAATTATCTAGCGATTAAGAGGCTTCCTTCAGTCACTTAATATCATAAGAAAAAGGAATATACCAATAGTATTCAGAGACTTAGCGACTGTCGTCGAATCAGATAAAGATCCAACACTTGTCACGTGATATCATGACAAGCACGGGTTAGTAAAATGGTTTAGTGACTCAGCAACAATAAGGTAGATGAAACCCAAAGTAAATGCAGAGTTAAGGGACTGGGTCAAGGATGGATCAGATTAATAAGATCTATGGTCATATTTTAAACTGAGATAAAGGCATTTTCAGAGCCGTCAATGTAGATGTACGCACCTTCTTTGACCGTTGCATATTTAAGTATTCAAATATTCAAATATCTGATCTTAGAGCTATGGTGGTGGTGCGATTTCTCAGGAATTTGATAGAGAGACAGATAGATCTGACTTCTCAAAATTGCATTAATGATGATGGGAAAGATGTTCAAGGCCATATCAGATCAAACAAGATATTTCTAAGGATATTTTCATGGAATTGATGAGAAAAATTGATAGAGTTAGGGTTTTTGATTATCCTATTGCAAATATATTAAAACCCTAATATCTAGAATTAGATTATTTCCTGAGCATGTGTGCTAGAGGAGTAGTGTATATAAGTTAGTTTTCAAAGATTTTAGCTTAGATTTTTTCAGTTGATGTAAATTATATGTGGCATTTTCTCTACCCTCTAGTTTTCAGCAATTGTAACTTTTCATTGATCTTTCAGATTTAATAGAGGCTTACTGTGGCATTTTCCCTGTCCTCAAGTCTCCTCCTTGTCTGAATTTCTCTTATTGAATTTAGTATATTGAATCTTTTCAGATATATCTTAGGGTTCTTGAGCCTTCTTCCTTTTCTGCAATTCATGTGTACTCTTGTGGATGATTTGATCTGAATGAGTTTGTGGATCTTCTTCAATCCCTTGTTACTCTGTCTCATCCCCATGCCTAGTTGTAGAAGTGAATGTTTGTTTGCAGGTTGTAATCTGTGTCTAAATTTCTTAGGAAAGCTATTGTTTTTGAATTATTTTCTTTCCTTAAATATCCTCTTTCTATTTCAGACCTCTCTATGAAATATTTATGCGAACTTATTTAGAAAGTTGTGTTCTCCTAGACCTAAGTTTGTGTGCTGATCTCACTCATTGTGTTGTGATTCATAATTACTTTTGGTGTATCACCTAGTAGGCTAGTTTGCTTTTATTTATTTCCCTTTGAAGAATTCCTTCTATCCCTTTTCCCTCAAGAGTTTACTTTCATGCATAAAGAGCAAATTTGGGTGATTATCCAAGACGAACCAGCCTAGAACCTAGAGGTCTCATTTTAGTTAGCGAAGGTCCCACAACCTGGAAATGATTCCAATGTTATACTAGATTATCAAGACTATGAGAGCTTGACCTAGGGTGCAAAATTTTGTGTATAACAATTTTTGGCATGCCCGGTGGGACGTAAAGGAATTTTATTTTCAAAGGGTATGCTATCTCTGATATACTGATTGCATAATACAGACCTAGAGAGGTTGTTCTTGTCAAGTATATCTGGCAACTCCATTGGTAAAGAACAGAAGATCCAGTCCTGTTCAAATTTTATGAGAAAGTTCAAGACAAGAAGCTCAAAGCCTTCTGAGTTCTTGCAGTTTCCCCTGAAAAGAAGTTACTACAGATCATCTCAAAGAACACCCCCTATAAGGAGGGTACAGTCTACACCACCCACCTCAGAGTGGAGACCTTTGCATTTTCATTTCAGAAGAAGAGGAAGATCTCTAACTAGAGAGCTACAAGAAGATTCAAGTCCACCCCTTAATAACACTCACAAAATTGCTACTTAGCAAATCACAGCTCCTGCAATGGCTAGATAGTTTTCCTTTGCACCCTTCAACCAAGGAAGGCCGTTGAAATTTTCTCAACACCATGATGTGCCCTTAGTAGCACTAAAAATTCTACCTGATTTCACAGGTGAAGGACAAACAACAACTTTTGAAGACATAAGAGATGTGACTACTATCTGTAGTATACATAATATCACAGAAGAAGATGTGGCTACCAAGCTATTAGCAGCCTCTTTTAAAGGTAAGGCCTTAGAATGGTTTAGAACTCTTGATGTTGGTTCTATTAATTCATGGGATGGATTAGGTGATGCATTAAGTAAATACTTTGAGGATAAATCAGAAAATCTATCTTTGGTTGAGCAGTTAACAACCATAAAGAGAGATCCTCAAGAACAGATGATGGATTTCAATAATAGGTTCCTCAAGACATGGAATAGAATTCAGGTCTCAATAAGGCCATCAGCTAACCATGCCATCTTATACTTCTTGCAAAGTTTAAATCATCAAATCTCTGTCATGATCTAATCCATGGGAGGTACCTCTTTACCTCAGGATTTTGACATATCTGTCAAGGCTGAAAATTTCTTAATCTAGGCAAGCATGATAGCCAGAAGGCCACCCATGCCTGTCTTTCCTAATCTTTAGCCCACTACACCTCTGAAAATACCTCCTTTTACCCCTATACCCACCATAGTAGCACCTCAGGCTGGTACTAACAGTGAAGAGTTAAAGGCAAGTTTCTCTCAAGAACTACAAGAAATGAGAAATAATCAGCAAAGTAGTCAGCAAGAAATGACAAATCTGTTGTAGATTTTGACCAAAGAGTTGACTAGTTTAAAAAGATAGAATCAAGTTCCTAATCAACAGTATCAAAATCAAGGACAACCTTACCAATAGAATAGGTCACCATATCAAGGAGGTTATCAGGGAAAAAATAATAACTACAATCAAAGGTCATTCCAACCCTATAATCCAATGCCCCTTAATTCTACAAATCTAGTCAGGGATGTGGTCCCAAGTCAAAACAATCTTTCTATAGAGATGGAATGGTTTTATCCTTGCAATCAGTCCCATAATCAGATAACATGCTTAAATGGAGTAGTGCATCAAGCACTCATGGTGTAGAATGCCTCGAATGTACAAACAGAGGCCTCTTCTAGTGGGTCAATGCCCCAACAAGATATGCATGCTGATGAGACTGCTCTCTTTAATTGGGAAGAACGGGATTTTAATGAAGTGAATAATGAGTCCCCAATTGCTACCAACACTAGGTCTAAAAGAAGGGCTCGAGACATGGAGATAATAGGAGATAGGGCTAAGGCTTCTACATCTGGAGAATCTTCACAACCATTTACTCCTATCATATTGAATAAGATCCTCATCATTCCAATCAAGGAAAATCAACCTTCTAAGGAGGTTGAGCCTATCATAGTGAAAGAACACCAAAGAGTACACACAATAATGCCTTTCAACATTGTGGACAATATGAAGAAAGAAAATGCTACTATGTCTATGTGGGACTCTTTGGCTATTCTAGGGCAGCCTGAAATCTTGAAGAAGGCTATGGGTGAAGTGTCAAATCCTCAGCCCGCAAAAGATACAACAAAGCCAATGTTGGTCAACACTGATCAAGAAAAGGAGGCTCCAAGAAGAAACTCCAAAGAAAATACCATTCAAGGTAGGAAATTAAAACCACCTCCCTTTTATGTATCTTTAATCATTGGAAAATTTTTAGTACATAATTGTATGGTAGATAGTAGAGCTACTAGCATGGTCATGCCTAAGAAAGTGGCTGACCAATTGGGACTGAAATATGAACCTTTTCAAAAGAGAGTTACCCAGCTTGATGGTTCCTCAGTAAACACAATAGGTGTAGCCAAGGATGCTAGTTTAATCCTCCATGCTAGCCCCAATTTCTCTATCATACTTGACATATACATCATAGACCTCCCTGCGTTATTTGCCATATGCTTATCAATGGATTTTACAGCCAATATAGGAGGCTTTCTTTCTTCTGACCGGTCTCACATGATTTTTCATACAAGATATGGAACTAAGGTCACTATCAAGTCTGAATCATTGGTAGCACACCATATAGAACCCTATGTGTCCAATGCAATCAATACAAGCTGCATTGCACTTGATGGTGATGACTTCCCAATCATCAAAGAAACAAACAACAAAATAGAAGGTATCCCAGATATCTATCTAGATGAATTGGAATCAGAGAGAGATTCAAAGGCCCAAGCTAATGTTATTTGGGATGCTAGTTTGGGAAACTATTTAATACAAGAAGGTGGATTTATAGAGCCAAATCTTTCTAAGAAGGATACTGAGTCAGAAGATCAGAACAACCAAGTTTGGGAACTATACTTTGATGGTCCTAGAAGTAGACATGGTGCTGGTGGTGGTGCTATGTTAGTCTCTCCTAATGAGGAGAAGTATTATACAACCTTTAGGTTCAGTTTATCTTACACTAGTAACACTGCTGAATATGAGAGCCTAGTGAATGGATTGGAATGGGCAAGAAATAGAGGGATCAAAGACCTAAAATTTTATGGTGACAGTGAGATGGTTGTCAGCCAAGTAAGAGGGAGAAGTGAAACAAAAAATGATAAAATGAGAGCATATAAGCATCGAGTTTGGGATGCAATTGAAGATTTCCATGCTTTCAATATTGTTGCTATCCCTAGGAAACTAAATCAGAATGCAGATAGATTAGCTGATGTTGGATCTCAATATGATATCCCTAATAGCATTTCAAAAGAAAGAGGCCAACATCATATCAAAGTGATTGTTAGACCTTCTATTCCTAATAACGTCAATTGGCAAGTGTTTGACAATGAAGAGCAAATTTTGTAGTTCTTATTTGAAGAGGATGTTTTCTCAGAACATAACCAAGATAGAATAATGCAGAACTATGGTGATCAAGTGGTACAACTCAGATCTAATAAGATACCCAAGGGTATTTTCACCTTAGAAGTTGTCTTCAATAAAGATGATCAATCTAAGAGTAGGAAAACCAGCCTGGTAGTCCAACAAGAACATTGTACTAAACTAAAATTGGAGCCAGGTAAAAGTCTACAAGTTGGGAAGGTAAATACTGATTCAGAAAGGCAGGCCTACACCCAATTATTTCAAGAGTTCAGTGATATATTTGCATGGAAATATGAAGACCTCAAAGTTTTTAATCCAGCCCTTTCTCAGCATACCATTGAACTAGAGCCAAATGCCAAACCAGTCAAACAAAAACAAAGGCCTATCAACCCCAAGCCTGAGCCACTTATGTACAAAGACGTACTCAAATTAATTGAAAGTGGTATCATCTACCCCATTAAGCATAATAGTTGGGTTTCCAACCTTGTTCTTGTCAGAAAGAAGAATGGGGAACTTAGGCTATGTGTTGACTTCAGGGACCTTAATAGGGCATCCCTGAAATATTGCCACCCATTACCTCTATGGACTAAATCCTACAATGTGTCTCTGGATATACGAGATTTTTATTATTGGATGGCTATTTAGGATATAACCAGATCCTAGTTCATGAAGAAGATCAATATAAGACTGCATTTACAACCAAGTGGGGAACCATGGATTATCAAAAAATGTCCTTTGGTTTGTCAAATGCAGGCGCTACATTTCAGAAGGCAATGGATATGGCCTTTAAAAGCCTCATGTACAAATTTGTGCTGGTCTATTTAGAGAACATAACTGTTTATTCTAAACATGCAGCAGACCATATCCAACACCTGAGCAAAATATTTGAAAGGTGTAGAGAATTTGGGATATCTCTTAATCCCAAGAAGTGTGTGTTTGCAGTTCATGAAGGGAAATTGTTAGGATATATAGTATCCAAGAAAGGAATCACAGTAGACCCTGAAAGGATTGTAGCTATCTTAGAGCTACCCCTCCCACATCACAAGAAATATCTCCAATCTTTCATAGGAAGGATTAACTTTGTTAGGCATTTCTTGCACAATATTACAGATTTATTAAAGCCTTTGATAGCCATGTTAAAGAAGAATTCAGCTTTTAGCTGGAGCAAAGAAGGGAAGGCTAATTTCCAAGCTATTACAGAGGCTTTGACAGAAGATCCTACTTTGCTAAACCCAAATTTTAGTAAGGATTTTATCATTTATGCTTATGGAGGTTCTGATGCCATATCTGCAATGTTGACCCAAGAAAATTATGAAGGATTGGAGCAGCCCATTGCTTTCTTTAGCAAAGGCTTAGAAGAATGTGAACAAAGATATTCTTTTCTGAAAAAACATGTACTTGTTGTGTTAAGAGGCCTTAAAAAGTTCAGATATTTGTTAAACCATAGCAAGGTGCATTTAAAATTTACTCATCCAAGTGTTAAATAATTCTTTCTCTCCAAGGACCTAAATGAGAAAAGGGCTGGTTGGATTACTAGAGTGATGGAATGTGACATTGACATCCAAACTACCAAGTTAGTTAGAGGAAGAGGTCTTTGTGATCAGTTGACAAGGGATGAGGGTCCAAAGGATTCAGAGCAAATGAATGCATCCTTAATTGTGCATTCGACATAAGAACATGCCAAGGCAGTAGGTTGGTTGCCTAAGATGATTCATTACCTAAAGATAGGACAATGTCTTGTAGATCTAGATTCAGCCAAAAGAAGATATTATAGATTACAATCCATTATTTTTGTGTTGATAGATCAAACTCTTTTTATAAAGGATCACAATGGTGTCCTTTTGAGATGTATTGATTCTGAAAAGATATTAGATGTCCTATTTGTATTTCATGATGGACCTTCTGGAGGTCATTTCTCTCTTAGGAATATTTCTTTTAAGATCATGAGGGCTGGATACTATTGGCCATCTATCTTCAAGGGTAGTCATGATTATGTAAGGAAATGCATCAAGTGTGCCATGTTTGCAAGAAAAGGAAAACTTGTAGCCTTGCTCCTTCAACCAATCAGAATAGAACAACCTTTCATGAGATGGGGCATAGATTTAATTGGCATGATTAATCCTCCATCTAGTGCAAGCCATAAGTGGATAATCACTACAACTGATTATTTCACTAGATGGACATAAGTTGTTGCATTAAAATAAGTAAATGAGAGTGATGTCCTCAATTTTTATGATGACATTATTCACAGGTTTGGCACTCCAGACTCAATCATATCAGATAATGCACTATCTTTTACAGGCCTTAAAGTCTCAGAATGGGAAATCATACATGGTGTTTATTTGAACACAAGTTGAAACTATTACCCTTAGGGAAATGGTTTGGCAGAATCAACTAATAAGAACTTGATTAGGATAGTCAAGAAAACCCTACAAGATAACCAAAGAGATTGGCACACCAAATTGAAATCTTCCTTATGGTTAGACAAAATTACCCCAAAAAATATAATTGGGAATTCTCCTTACATGTTAGTGTATGGAAAAGAAGCTAAGTTTTCCATTTCAACTGAGTTGCTAGCCTTGGACTTAGCTACTCAATGTGTCTTGTTTGAAGAAGGAAATCCTTTGCAGGTCAGGTATGCTCAGATTATGGAATTAGAGGAACACAGAGATAAATCCATGAAAGATATGGAACTCCATCAGATGTAAACAAAGAAAAGATTTAATAAAAGAGCCAGGGATAGAAATTTCAAAGTTGGGGATGTAGTCCTCAAATGGGATGAATTCAAGACCAAGCCTGGTAGACATACTAAATTTGATTCCTTCTGGGGAGGTCCATTCATCATCACAAAATGCAAGAAGCATAATGAATTTCAATTATCAACTCTTGAAGGAAATCCCTTGCCCATTTCTGTGAATGGATTCCATTTCAAGCCTTGTTTTGAGGTTTGTCCTTCCTTGTAAATATTTGTGAATAAGTTTCCCTGTTTCCTATTCCTACTTTCTAGGTTAGTTTCCTACTTTTTAAGAAGTGATAGTGCATAGTTAGTAGTTCCTCCTCCTGGTTTCAATCTATTTTTGAGGTTCTATTTTTCTCATAAATGACTCCTGTGCCCAATGGATGTCAAAGGTCACTGGTTTCAATGTCTAGCAGGTAGACATCCAGTAGAAATTACCAAGAATGTTACCCAAATTTTCCTCGTATGGTAAACTTTGGCTATAGGTGGAGTAAATGTGGCTCCCACAAGGGTTGAGCCCAGCCTGTGAGAAAGACCTCAAATTTAATGTTCTTGGTTGTGTCCTCTGCTATGTTTCCAGTCCTCTAGTCTATTTTATTCATGCAAAATAACCTAAGTATTGAAAGCCCTATGCAAACTCTATAGAAACCCCTAGTTCTCCTGAGATTTTTCTATTTTGTCATTACCTTTTCTGATAACTTAAGCTCCCTCTAAAGACATGTGCGCAAATATAATACCCTTTGTCTCCTTGTTGCGGTAAGAAAAGGAATATTCTCCAAAGCTCAAGAGACTTCCCGCGTGTCATCAATCCAGATCACTCATATTCTCCATCTTACAGTTTTTGCTAAGTCTCCTGGAAAAATAATGACATCAGCAAGGATCATGAGACTTGGAGACTACCTGTTCTATTTTCCTTAGTCACTTGGTCACCATAAAGTGGTGGGACCAAAGAAAGGTTCTCTTGACTTCACGCCAGCCGTTGATGCTGAGTTTGATCCTGCTGTGGTCACGTGATCTCGTTATAAACCCAGAGTCAAGAGAATGATTCACTGACTCAGAGACATAAAGGATTCAGTTACCCAGAGTTAAAGGTGAGTCAAGAACGAAAAAAGGTAAAGACCGAGCAAGTTATATCAAATCATGCAGTCGACTTGATGACTTGGCTATAAGATGCGCAAGATCTATCCCATAAGAGATCAAGTTGTGATGACATGTGAGAGATGTGCTGGGTCACAACAGTGATAGAGTGGAATTTACAGCTCAAATGGTCATAAGTAAATGATAAAGTAACATGTTCCAATAATTGGACCTAGGTGCTATGCATTTAGTCGAGTGATTGCGTGATGCAGACCGAATATTCTAATTTATCTAGCAATTAAGATGCTTCCTTCATTTTCTTAATATCATAAGAAAAAGGAATATACCAAAGGTATTCAGAGAGTTAGCGATTTTCATCTGATCAAATGAAGATCCAACGCTTGTCATGTGATCTCATGACAAGCATGAGTTAGTAAAATGGTTCAGTGACTCAGCGACAATAAGGTAGATGAAATCCAAAGTAAATGCAGAGTTAAGGGACTGGGTTAAGGACAGATCAGATTAATAAGATCTACGGTCACATTTTAAACTGAGATAAAGGAATTTTTAGAGTCATTGATGCAGATGTACATGCCTTCTTTGACCGTTGCATATTTAAGTATTCAAATATTCAAATATCTGATATCAGAGCTATGACAGTGGCGCAATTTCTCAACAATTTGACAGAGAGACAGATTGAGCCGACTTCTTAGAATTGCATTAATGACGATGGGAAATATGTTCAAGGCCATATCAGATCGAACAAGATATTTCTGAGGATATTTTCATGGAATTAATGAGCAGAATTGATAGAGTTAGGGTTTCTGATTATTCTATTGCAAATGTATTAAAACCCTAATATCTAGAATCAGATTATTTCCTGAGCCTGCATGCTAGAGGAGTAGTGTATATAAGTTAGTTTTCAAAGCTTTTTAGCTTAGATTTTTTCAGTTGATGTAAATTATATGTGGCATTTTCTTTGCCATCTGGTTTTCAACAATTGTAACTTTTCATTGATCTTTCAGATTTAATAGAGGCTTACTGTGGCATTTTCCCTGTCCTCAAGTCTCCTCCTTGTCTGAATTTCTCTTATTGAATTTAGTATATTGAATGTTTTCAGATATATCTTAGGGTTCCTGAGCCTTCTTCCTTTTTTGCAATTCATGTGTACTCTTGTGGATGATTGAATCTGAATGAGTTTGTGGATAATTTTCAATCCCTTGTTACTCTGTCTCATCCCCATGCCTAGTTGCAGAAGTGAATGTTTGTTTGCACGTTGCAATCTGTGTATAAATTTATTAGGAAAGCTATTGTTTGTGAAATCTTTTCTTTCCTTGAATAGCCTCTTTCTATTTCAGACCTCTCTATGAAATATTTATGCAAACCTATTTAGAAAGTTGTCTTCTCCTAGACCTAAGTTTGTGTGTTGATCTCACTCATTGTGCTGTGATTCATAATTACTTTCGGTGTATCACCTAGTAGGCTAGTTTGATTTTAGTTATTTCCCTTTCAAGAATTCCTTCTATCCCTTTTCCCTCTAGAGTTTACTTTCATGCATAAAGAGAAAATTTGGGTGATTATCTGAGAGGAACCAACCTAGAACCTAGAGGTCTCATTTTAGTTAGTGAAGGTCCCACAACCTAGAAATGATTCCCATGTTATACTAGATTATCAAGACTACGAGAGCTTGACCTAGGGTGCAAAATTTAGTGTATAACATTTCTCAAATCTTTATTTGGCATGACTAGAAGTGTAATATGAACAAAAACCAACAGGTTTTCCATTGATGGAAGTGTTGGCAACACACATTTATGTGAAGGATCTTCATCAGTAACAATGATGAATTTTTTCATCTAGGAAAAAACACCAATAACAATACCCCCTGACCCTTTCTATACAATGTAATAAATCAAGTGGCATCTTTTCGTACATTGGATAGAGAAGAATAAAAATGGATCCCATTAAGTTTGACTTCTTAAATAAAAATGACATCAGGCTTCTATTTATTAATTAGCTCTCTCACTCCATACTTATGGAAAGGGAGAAAAATTCCTTTGACATTCCATGAATTGCTTTTGCAATTTGTGATTAAGTTGAATCAGGAAGGTTGTCTCCTTTTGGTAGGACTTCAAAACAATTACCCAAAGAAATAGATTAGTTAGAAGATATCAACTCTCTAGAAGTAGAGGGTGGAGATCTTGATCTATGCTTTGTAGATGGATGGGGATATGTAGGACAACATTAAAGGTTCATGAAATTAGGAATCGGGATGAAATTTCATCCAGGAAATGAAATTAGGTCTAGAAGGCTCTTTCCTCTTCCTTACCACCTTCCAACCATGTAACTCCATTGCATCCTTGAAAGATAGATAGAACCATAAATTTCATATTGGTTTTAGCTTCTAAGACATGTTTGTTTTGTTTAGGAGACCTTAGAAACATCAATAGCCTAGGAAGTAGATTGGAGAGGCTAGGAACTAGTTGGACATAACTTAAGGAGCAACTAAACCTATTCCTCTTGATTGGAAAATCTCTCGTCAAATGCTCTTCTAAACAATAGAGAAAGCACACATTAGGCTTGTTTAGATACAAAAAGGTTACTAAAATTCAAATATATGACTAATTAACTTAAATTTTTCCAACAAGTGGTTGTTCAAGTCTATCTCAACACAAACTTTAAGGTGAACCTGAAGGATGGAAACATTTTAAGCATTGTTATTACACAAAATGACCCTTCCAATTTGAGAGACAATATCCTTCAAGTATAGTTAAAAAGAAAGGTTTAAAATGGGATCTCAATCCATATTGCATAATGAGATCTTATAGGGCTCTCAAGGTGGAAGTCTAAGGTCCAAGCCTAAAGATGACATATTTTCATTGGATGGCCCAGCTACCTTATTGCAACACAACCTAAGAATGCACATTTTATTTGAATGTGCATGAAACATGACCTTTCCCTAGCTCTTTGAGGTTTTCAATTAATAACCCTGGATTTCTCAATTGAGTTTAGTCTATGAATATAAATCTATTTCAGAAGGTATTCCCCTTAAAAAAACCAAGATTATAGATCTATGACGAAAATCATCAATACTATCAATCACTTCATGAGGAAGTATAAATTATAAATTTGTACCTATTTCCTCGCTAGTTCGCTCTTGCATAACCTTCTCCACTTCTTCAACATTCCCTTTGTTCATCTCAATATAGCATAATACATCTTCTATGTTCAAGATGCCACTATCTTGCCTTTCTTTACTGTTCATTTGGTCACTCTTTAAACTCTATAACATTCCCTTTTTTTGCAATCTTCATCTCTTTAGACATAGGGTCCAACCCACTTTTATCCATGACCCTATTAGATAGCCTCATCTCAGCTTTAAGATGCATGATAAATTAAAACCTTTTTAAAAAGATCAACATAAAGGACTTGAGATGATTGAAAATCTAGTGTCAAGTCTAAACCAAGGGGTCATAGTAAGGGAAAACCCCACCTACACTCTTCCCTGGACATGTACAACAGAGACACCAAAATTACCAGAAACAGCACCTAGAAAGAAAAGAAAAAACCTAAGCATCAACGATAAACTTGAAAACCCTAAGTTCCTTCATAGCTTCAAATATATATTATTATATTTTGGCCCAAGACTCTTTTTACAATTTTATATGCATTCACTTTCATCATCACTTTCTTCCCTATAATTCACTACTTGTTCATTTTCCACACCACTAGAGACTCGTCATTGTTTGTCATTGGCACCACTACAGACTCATCATTGTTTATCTTTATCTTTCCACTTGCTAGCCCTAATTGACATAAACCATATGTTTGTGCATTCCCTTTTGTCATTTCTTTCTTCCCTACCATTCACTTGTTATTCATTATTTCTTTATTTTTCGTCTTTCACACACCCCCTGCTAACCCTAATCGATATGATCCCTCCTTTATTTTTTTTCATAATTTGGCACAAGACTCTTCTACAATTTCACTTGCATTCACTTTTTTGGCATGATGGTATTTTTGGAGGAGATATAAAGTGTGGTCATAAGACGATGCATAATTGGTTGTCATTGATGGCAACATATTATCTTAACATGATTAGAGTGACTGGTAAGATATGTACATGATCGATAAATGAAGAAAGAGTTAAGTATGTTGACCAGTGTACATGAAGAACATTTTCAGTCAAGAAATGTGGTATTGGTCAAGTTTAGGAATAGATATGGAGTTTTGATCATTGAGAAGGTTTTTATATGGTAATTGGAATCCATGATTCCAATCTCAACAATTAATTCAATATTTTAAGTGAATTATGTTTTTGGTGGAGAAGACAATTTACCTGTTGGGTCACCGATCAAAGTTTTATATTAAATTGGTTAAGGCGGTGGATATGAGGTCAGCTATTATTTATAAACATGGATATTATGTCTGAGGCCAACATATTAGGTATTGTTGATGATGATTTATAGGTAGTTGGTCGATCCTTTGGACCGACTATGGTGGAAAGTTTTAGGTCTTAAGTTACCTAAGAACAACTCTATATAAGGTTCTCTAAATTGTTTGACTTAGGGTTTCGATCGTATTTTATAGTTGGGCGATCAAAGATTGAAGAAGTAGAGATTAGAACAATGCCATAAAGAAAAGGAGAAAAGTGGATTTGATAGGCAAGCAGTGTCATTCCATAGATCATTACTTATGTTGTTCCCTAACAGTTGCAACACATCAAATCCCTTAGCAGGGTAGATCCTAACAAATCTTTATTGTAAATCCTTTAACAAGGTAACTTATTAATTGGAGTTTTGAAGTCCTCTAGTGAGGTAGATCATAACTGATTTGATTGTACTCTTTATAGTGTACTAGTCACTCCTAATAGGGTGAACCCTCAGAAAGGGTATTTGTAGCTCCTAACAGGGAAAACTCGTTTACTGTAGTAGTGGGCTTGTGGGTGTCATCCCCACCATAGTTTTTCCTCTTACAAGGGTTTCCACATGAAAAATATGTGTATTATGTGTGATGATTATGTGGATGCTTGATTTTATTTACTTCTATTCGATTTAATCAATTGCATGTTTCATTGTTTGGAAGTTGTTGATCAACTTTGTTAGATCAGTGGTGAAATTATTTAAGTACTTGTATGTACTGAGTCACCCCCCCCTCTTAGTACCTTTGAATGCTAACAATTGGTATTGGCATTGTTCCTCTTGATATTAAGCTTAACTTGTTGAGGAAAATATCCCTAGAATCCAACATGGATAGTTATAGGTATGAGAATTAGCCTGAGGAAGCAACCAAAGTAATAAATGAAATGAAGGAAAAACTGAGGTACTCACTTACAAAAAGAAGAGAACTTGCTGAGAAACTAAGTGAAATTCAGTATTACATTGATCAACTATCTGAATGTAGTATATCTGAGAATCTGAAGAAGCAATTGCAAATTAGATGGATATGAAAAATAAACTTAAAGTAGAAGTGGATAATCTAAAAAGAGAGCTTGAAAGTTAGTATGTTAGTGTGAAGACATTGAAGGAAAAAGAATAGCTGAAGATGCCAATAATTTTTTTGAAGATGCCCTAGTGGAAAAAGATGAAGAAATTGTCAACCTAAGACAATATTATGTCTTATATCAAAGTCAAATGCACGGTACTGCTAAAGAGAACCTATAGGTCATAAGTGAAAATGAAAGACTTAGAGAGGAGAATGAGACATTGAAGAAGGAATTGCAAACTGAGAAAGAAGCAAATGAAAAGATGAATCAATACAATGAAAGCTCACAAAAGCTTGATGAACAATTAAAGAGACAAAGAAGAAATAGAGACACAACTAGTATTGGTTACAGAGCTTAAGGAACATTTGAAATCGGTGAGTCTTCTAAATTTGAACCCAAGGAGCCACATAAATATTAGAAGGTAGATCCAATAAAATTAGGTAAGAAACCTAACAACCCTACTTGTTATAACTGTGGAAAGGTTGGTCATACTACAAATAGGTGTAGGAGATTATTGGTGAGTAGACCTTATTCTTTTGATGATTATTTTTATAATTTTCATAAGTATGGTCATACAACTTATGAGTGTCGATCTAGACCTAGAAGTGGTAGTTTTGATGGATATTGTTTTAGATGCAATAAATATGGACACAAAGCTGGAGATTGCACATCAAGAGTGTATGCACTTAGGAAACCTGGCACATCGGTGAATATTGTTAGAAGGGAAAGACAATTTGATGTTATATGTTTAGTATGTGGTAACTATGGTCATCTAGCAGTAAATTGAAGAATGAGAACTCAGAGAGGAAATGTTGGACCTTGGAAGTCAACCGGTATGGTATGTTTTGTAGGTCATAAGATAGGTCATCTGGAAAGAGACTATCAGTTTAAGGATCGATCTCCTAACCAGTTAGAGGATAGGAAAGGAAAGAAGACTACAAATATTGATGAAGTCAGAAGTGACCTGAAGAATTCATGGGTGAAGAAAGGTGTATTGAACTCTTCTGAGTTGAATAAGAACTCCACAAGTTCAGGAAGTGTGGAGATTCTACTAGTGAACTAAGAACTTTATTCTCTTAGGGGGAGAACTTATAGTCAAATCATTTAACAATCCCCTAGATTCATGAGTGGTAAGATTCATATGCATTTTGATATGTATATTTGTGATTTAATGATGATTAGTAAAGATAAAGTGTTATACTTGATTTTGTGTGTGCATATAACATATGTTATGTTTTAACCATTGTGGTCAGTGAAAAGAACTATTTGGCTATTGAGCATAACAACTACATTCTCAAACCTTATAAAGGTAGAAAAAATAAACTCATTTGTTACTTTTCATTCTAACAAGTTTTACTGGAGCATTTGTGTACATTCCAAAGTGAGAAATATTTGTGATTATGAATTGAGATTGTTGGAAAGCTACAATGGAAACAATTGTTGTTTTGCCATTGATGTCAAACCTTAACTCATGAGACTATTGCTATCTGTTTGAGTACCATATCTATTGATTGATGAAGAAGATTTAAAGGCAAGTATAACATGGAGACCAAATGAAATGCTTGAGTTATGGGAAATCACAAGGGTACTTGATCTGTTGGCACATTGGAAAATTAATGTGTTGTTTATCTTTTGATGACAGTTTATTGAAAACAATTTATGCCAAGTGAAGTTTATGATGATCGAGCACCAGTAAATTGCCGAGGAAACTAGTGATGACTGAGTGGAAGAACACAATGTTGGCCGAGCAGTAGTATTTTGGTAATTGTTGAGATTTGAGATCTTTGGCTGACATAGTTGATTTTATTGGGATATGTAAAGTTAATTAAGGATACACACGATTGGTCCACACTATTTAAATGCATGAGTAACCATAATTAATGCATGGATCCAAGATTTAATTAGTGATTTCTTTGGAGAAGTAAATTAAATGTAAAGATGGAAAGATCTGTTGGATCTTACCTAACCTAAGATCTACTATCTTGATTAAGTGGCAAAAGATTTATCTGACCTAGATGAAGAGATATATGATAAGCTCAAGGGTTTATTTAGATGTAAGAATTGAATGCAAGAGGGTTGCATAGTTAATTAACTGATTGACATGATCTAGCAGAGAAGGCTGAGTAGAGAAGCAGAGAGCTGCAAAAATGATTGCTTGACAGATTTCCAAGAAGATCTGAATATTGAAAAGAGAATGGAGGCCACTCAATGAATTAGCATTAGAGATGAATTGGATCTAGATTTGCAAAGTAATTTGTATGTATCAGATCACACCTACTGATTACATTCCAACCATTGTATCAATCAAAATCCTTTAACCAAGTTGACCTAACAGTCATTGTATAAATCCTTTGAGCAAGGTGACATTCAGGTGGAATGTTCTATGTCCTCTAATAAGGCCACTCCTAATAGGGTGATTAAATCCTTTAACCAGGTCACATTTAACAATGTGTTTTGTAACCTTTAATAGGGTTGGCTGGACTAACATAGCTCACTTTAGAAGAGTGAAAATTTGGTAGCATGTTACTGGTGGTTTTTCCCAAATTGGGTTTCCATGTTAAATCATGGTGTCAACTTGTGTGAATGTTTATGTTGTGTTTTACTGTTAAGTTTCTGCAAGTTGATTACATTTAAATAGTAAACTGCATATTTATGTTGTTGATTTATGCTATTGCTGCCGAGAAGATCTAAGTTGTTCAAAGTGGTATAAAGTTTAAATTGGTACATCTAGACTTGAGGATAATTGATTCACCCCCCCTCTCAGTTATTTTGAATTCATTCTAATAATTGGTATCAGAGCTTTGGTCTCTTGAAAACAGTTTGAAGGTACTTGGAGAAAAAGATCAAGATGTATAAAAGGAGGTACCAAAGTTGAACAAAGATAATTTCCCTGCATGGCAGAGTTTGATGAAATTGTATTTGGTTGGTATTGGTGATTCTGCTAAACACTATGTTGAATATGATTATGTAGCCCCCACTACACCTGCCACAACTGCATAGTTAAGAGAAAAGTAGGAACACAATCAAGCAATGTTAGAGATTGCATCATCTTTGAACTATCATGAGTTTGAAGGCATAAAGAACTGTATAAATGCAAAGCAGATGTGGGATGCTCTAGCAACCATCTATGGAGGAGATACAAATGTACTGAGAGTCGAATATGAAAGTTTAAGAGGTGAGTTTGATGAAATGAAAATGCAAGAAGGAGAAAATATAGTTCAATATTATTTTAGGATAAAGGAAGTTGTAAATTCTATTAGAGGAGCTAAGAGAACCATTGATGATAACACCATTATGATCAAGGTACTAAGAACACTTCTTCATGTATATGCTATTAGAGTCTCTATAATTCAAGAGTTAAGATGTAATCCTAATAATATTTGACTTTGGAAGGCCTAGTAGGCAGACTTACTGCTTTTGAGATGTCAAATTTTGATAACTACACTCCACAAGCTATTGAATCTGCATTCAAGTCCTAGATGGTCCTTAGCAAATCAAAGAAAGGAAAGAAATGTGTGAACAATGACAACGACACTACAGATGATGATCTGGAAGAACTTGAGGCTCTTATGGAAAAAAGACTATCTAGAGGAAAAGGAAAATTCAAAGGTAAACTCCCTATCATTTGTTTTTCATGTAACAAAGTTGGTCATATTGTTGCAAGATGTCCTGATAAGAATGACAAAGATTAAAGAAGGGATAATAAGTACAAAGACATAAATGATGATGGAGACTTTAGAAAGTATAAAGATTACAAAGATAAAGGTAAGAAATCTTGTTATATTGCTGAAGAAGCTTCTGACAGTGAATCTGACAATTCTGATGAACATGATATAGAAGTTGTGTATGTTGCTATGAAAGATGATTCTGATGATGATGAGAAAACTGCACTAATTTATTATATAAGTAAAGGTGACCATTGGATTATTGATAGTGGTTGTTCACATCACATGACTGGTGATAAAGATAAATTTGAAACCCTAGATTAGTGTAAAGGTGGTTATGTTAAATTTGGTAATGATGCACCATGTCTTGTTAAAGGGAAAGGATCAATTAACTTGACTGACAAGATCAGATGTGACAATGTATATTGGGTTGATGATCTTAACTATAATTTATTGAGTGTTGCACAACTGAATACTTCTAGTTACAGATTTGAATTCTATCACAAGAAGGCAAAGATCTATGATGCTACTGGAGAACTAGTTGGAAGTGGAGAATAAACAAAAGGTAACTTGTTCTATCTGGATTTAAGTAATGAGACATGCTTGATTGCACAATATAATGATGTTTGGTTATGACATAAAAGGTTGTGTCATGTAAAATTTGATAACTTGGTAAGCATAAGAAAATTAAAAAAGGTTAGAGGGCTGCCTAAGTTAAAGAAACCTAAAAATGCAATGTGTAAGCAATGTCAATTGGGAAAAATGACTAAATCTAGTTTCAAAAGCAAGATTCATACTTTTGAGGACATTCTGGAACTGGTTCATACTGACCTTTGTGGACCTATTGGTGAGAAAAGGTACTGTGGAGATAGATACTTTATTCTATTTGTTGATGATTACTCAAGATTGATGATTGTTATGTTTCTTAAAGAAAAATATTATGCATTCTAGTTATTTAAGTAGTACTTGGAAAAAATTGAAAATGAGATAGGTAAAAGCCTGAAATGTTTAAGATCTGACAGAGGAGGTGAGTTTATTTCTAATGAGTTTAATAGGTTCTACAATGACCGAGGGATAAAAAGATAGATGCACTCACCTAGGACACCACCACAGAATGGTATTGTTGAGAGAAGAAACAGATCTATCATGGATTGTGCCAGAACACTAATGATGGAGAAGAATGTTGCATAGAAATATTGGAGAGAAGCTGTGAGTACAACAGTCTATACCCTAAACAGAGTACAAGTCAAGAAAGGAACTAATGCTCCACCTTATGAGCTATGGTATGGGTATGCACCTAATGTACACTATTTTAAAGTTTTTGGAAGTAAATGTTTCATATTGAAGGATAATAGAAATGGAAAACTTGATGCTAAAGGTGAGGAAGGCATATTTCTTGGTTATTCAACTAAAAGTAAAGCATACAAGTGTTTGAATTCTAACACTAAGAAAATTGTGAAAAGTGCAAATGTTAGAATTGATGAATATGTAGAAAGAAATGAAGTTGAAAGCACACAGGAACCTGAAAGTTACAAATCATTTGTCTATCTAGATGAGGAAGATTATAATGCATTACCTGAACATGAGAATGAGGTTGCCGAGAAACAACTAGCACCTGCCGAGTCATAGAATGAGGTTGTCGGGCAACAAGAGGTAATTTCTGAGCTATCTAATGGAGATGTCGAGTCACAAAATCAACCTGAATTGAAAGTGAATGATCAATCTGAAGAAGAAAAAGAACCTATTCTAGAAAATTATGTAAGGAGGCACCATAAACCTAATCAAATCATAGGATCAAAGAATTCTGCAGTTATGACAAGAAGCAAGTTGAGAGAAGATACATGCTTGTTATGTGAATTTGAGCCTAAAATAGCAAAAGATGCCTTAGACAATGAAGACTGGATACAAGCCATGAATGAATAAATTGGACAGATTGAAAATAATAAGAATTGGACACTTGTACCTAGGTCGAATGACAAAAATGTAATTGGTACTAAGTGGGTATTCAAAAATAAGCTGAATGAACATGGAGAGGTAACAAGGAATAAAGCTAGACTGGCATGCAAGGGTTATGCACAAGAGGAAGGAATTGATTATGGAGAAACATTCTCCCCAATCGCAAGATTGGAAGGAGTAAGAACCTTACTTGCATATGCAGCCTAAAGAGGTTTTAAAGTTTATCATATGGATGTAAAGTCAACATTTCTAAATGAGACATTAGAAGAAGAAGTATACATTGAACAAGCTGATGGATTTGTTGACCCAAATAAGAGGAACATGGTTTGCAGACTACACAAAGCACTATATGGACTGAAGCAAGAACCAAGAGCATGGTATGAGAGATTGCACAATTATTTGATAAAGATTGGATTTGCAAGAACCAATGACAACAAAAATCTATATTTGAAGACAGAGTAAAGTAAAGGTACTTTATTGGCTGAAATTTTTGTTGGTGATGTTATATTTAGTGGACAAGATGTGTTATGCCAAGCATTTGCAAAGGAGATGCAAACTGAATTTTAGATATCTATGTTTGGTGAGATAAAAAAAATTGTTGGCTTACAAATATATCAGATGAAGAATGGTATCTATATTACTCAATCAAAATATGTCAAGGAGATACTAAAAACTTTTGGAATGGAAGATTCAAAACCAGTGAGTACACACATGGCTACTGGACAGAAGTTAACAAAAAATGATGATACAAAAGAAGTGAATCAAACCCTTTACAAGTCAATGACTGGAAAGCTATAATATGTTGTGCACAACAGACCTGATATTGCATTGGTTGTTGGTATTGTTGCAAGATTTTCTGCCAATCCCAAGGAAACTCATATGATGGAAGTAAAAAGAGTTCTGAGATATTTGAAAGGAACAGATGATTATGGTATGTATTGAAAAAAGAATGACAAGTTTGAACTTAGAGTCTATACTGATTCTGATTGGGATAGAAATTTGGATGATAGAAAAAGAACCACAAGTGGCGCATTTCTTTTAGGAAAAAGATTGGTTTCATGGACAAGCAAGAAATATAATTGCACCTCAAAATCTACAGTTGAAGCCAAGTATGTGGCAATAGAAGTTAATTGTTCTAATATTGTGTGGTTGAAGATACTACTGAAAGGTATGAAAGAGGAGATCACAGAACCAATTATCATATATTGTGATAACACGAGTGCCATTAATATTTCTAAGAACCTTGTGATGCACTCTAAAACAAAGAATATTGCTATCAAGTATCATTACTTGAGGGAGCTAGTTGAGAAGAAGGAAGTGAGACTAGAATATGTGAATACTAAGGAATATTTAGTAGACATATTTACAAAGGCACTACCCAAGGATACTCATGAGTATCTGCGAGGTAAATTAGGGGTGATTCCCCTAACTGAGGCTAATTAGTTCAGAATGGTACTGTTGCATCAAATGTTATATTCATAATATTTGACACATTGATGCACAGGCAATCACACTTTAGGATGTTGCCTAAAGTTGTGAAAGACAAACAACAGAAAAGATGATCAGTCATAAGCAAGATGAAAGGAACAACATGATACAAAGTTTAGAATAGAATAATTTGCATGATGAAGATGTCAACATCTTTGTCATTGTTGTCAAAGAGGGAGAGATTACTGAAAAAGAGGTTATTGAGTTTACAATAGAAATGAAAAGAGAGAGATATTACTGAAAGAGGGAGTCTTCAGATGAATAGAAACATAAAGATTTCAGTGTGATTACTGACATGGAGGGAGAAATGTTTTACAAGATGATAATCAGAATGAAGCTAAAGACATTAATGAAGATTTGTTCATATCAAGGAACATAGGCATACATTTTGGATTGTATGGTAACTATGGTTGTAAAATTATTGTTTTAAATTTTAGTGTTGCCATCAATGCCAAAGAGGGAGATTATTGGAAAGCTACAATGGAAATAATTGTTGTTTTGTCATTGATGTCAAACTTTAACTGGTGAAACTATTGCTAGCTATTTGAGTACCATATCTATTGATTAATGAAGAAGATTTGAAGGCAAGTATAACAAGAAGACCAAATGAAATGTTTTAGTGATGGGAAATCACAAGGGTACTTGATCAGTTGGCACATTGGAAAAGTAATGTGTTATTTATCTTTTGATGATAGTTTACTGAGAACAGTTTATACTGAGCGAAGTTTATGATGACCGAGCGCTAGTAAATTTTTGAGGAAACCAGTGATGACCGAGCGAAAGAAGACAGTGTTGGCCGAGCAATAGTATTTTGGTAATTGTTGAGATTTGAGATCTCTAGCCAACATAGCTAATTTTATTGGG
Organism: Thuja plicata; assembly: GCA_018584345.1. NCBI lineage: Eukaryota > Viridiplantae > Streptophyta > Pinopsida > Cupressales > Cupressaceae > Thuja > Thuja plicata. The sequence continues at coordinate 8,179,053 of MU228104.1, forward strand.
ATATGTAAAGTTAATTAAGGATAAGAATGATTGGTCCACACTATTTAAATACATGGGTAACCGTAATTAATGCATGGATCCAAGATTTAATTAGTGACTGCTTTGGAGAAGTAAATTAAATGTAAAGATGGAAAGAGCTACGATCTTGATTAAGCGGAAAAATATTTATTTTACCTAGATGAAGAGGTATAATATAACCTCAAGGGGTTATTCATGAAATAGCAAGTGTATGCAAGAGTATTGCATGGTTAATTGATTGATTGGTGTAATCTAGCAGAGAAGGTTGAGTAGAGAAGCAGAGAGCTGCAAAAATGATTTCTTGATGGATTTCCAAGTAGATCTGAAGATTGAAAAGAGATTGGAGGCCACTCAGTGAATTAGCATTAGAGCTGAATTAGATCTAGAGTTGCAAAGTAAGTTGTATGTATCATATCACACCTGCTAATTACTTTCTAACCATTGTGTCAATCAAAAGCCTTTAACTAGGTTGACCTAACAGTCATTGTATAAATCCTTTGAGCAAGGTGAAATTTAGGTGGAATGTTCTAAGTCCTCTAACAAGGCCACTCCTGACAGGGTGATTAAATCCTTTAACCAGGTCACATTTAACAATATATTTTGTAACCTTTAACAGGGTTGGCTCCTAACAGAGCTCACTTTAGAAGAGTGAAAATTTGGTAGCATGTTACTGGTGGTTTTTTCCAAAGTGGGTTTCCACGTTAAATTATGGTGTCAACTTGTGTGAATGTTTATGTTGTGTTTTACTGTTAAGTTTCTACAAGTTGATTACATTTGAACAGTAAACTACATATGTATGTTGTTGATTTATGCTATTGCTGCCGAGAAGATCTGAGTTGTTCAAAGTGGTATAAAGTTTAAATTGGTACATCTAGACATGAGGATAATTGATTCACCACCCCTCTCAGTTATTCTTAATTCATTCTAACAGAGATTTCAAGTAGTAAATTATATCAGTTGTCGAAGAACATTAATCAGTGAAGTTAAAGGTTATTGCTTCTATTATAAAAAATTCACAGAAGTGTTTTTGTAAAGAGTTGATTGTTGTCATTATGGATATCCCTATGTTATTCGATGTTGTAGATGAGTTGAGACTCATATTCAAGTTACACCCAATGAAGGAAAATGAGAATGATCCAATGGGTGCTCTTTCATTGATACCATATGGTGTATTTCTAACAGAAGACTTTTGATCGTTCATCCATTATAAGCTGGAAGATGTTGGAGCTGATGAGATTTACAATGAGTTCATTAAGTTGTGCAATGATCAAAGTTTAAATAACAAGCATATGCATCTGATGCACAAAGGTCTTACATATGCAGTTGAGTTTCCTAATGATTTTGATCCAAATTGGATAAGATTTGTTTTAAGAAGAGTTCATGACCAATTTATTTGGTTAGAAAAACCACACAAGATTACTAAGGATCTAATCAATTGACTTACTAGGTTTTGTGTGACCGGTGAGGCACCAACTCTATAGACTATTGTTGCAAGTTTGGTTACTCGCTTGACCAAATACAAACAAGATCACTGAGCTATGACTATCAAAGATAATGAAGACAAGAAAGAGAGATTGGCTTATGTTATGCCCTACATCCTCGTCACTACATTTTATGTGCAAAATGTTGGGTCCCCCTTTTTTTGTTTTTTTATTCTTTTGGCTCTTTCCTTTCTTTTTCCTTTCTCTATTTTTCCTTCTCCGGGTTTTCTTTCCCGCAGAGTTGGTTTTGCTTTTTGTTCTTGTCCCTTGTGTCTTTGGGACCCGGTCCCAGAGTTGGTCGTTCCTTGTCCAGAAACTGGATTCCAGACTCTGGGATTCTTTGCCACGATATCTTCTTTTCGTAAGAGGGTATGGTCGCATGGAATCCCTGGGCCCAGAGTCCAGAGGTCAACCTGTTCCAAAGTTTGCGAAAGGAAAGGTGACTTAATTTTCACCTTGGGTATAAATAGGAATCACCTGTCATTTTCACAACTACCGCGATTAAAACACTTAAGCAGTTTCAGAGTGATTTGAGCGAGATTAAGTGTGAAGTAATTCTGAGTTGTTCTGAGTAATTGCAGTTGGTTTCTGGTATTGAGTGGTGATCATTTGGAGGTGGAAGCTACTGCAGAGCATTTGCGGTGCCTTGCCTTCCTTTCTTCCTTCAAATTTTTAGGTTGGTCTTTGTTTCCTTCATTTTTTTTCCTACTTTTGGTTTTTGTTTGGTTTGTGTTTTTCCTAGTTTTGTTTTCATTCTGTCTCTATTTTTTGGTCATCTGGTTCACCACCTGTTGGTGGGTTAGCTCTACCAGAGGGTTGTCTGCCCTCTATGAAGTGTAAAACATTGTATATGTATTGTAGATTTTGTACATTTTGTGCATGTTTGTATAGGGTGGTCGCTCCGTGTTGCCTTTTTCTATAAATTCAGTGTTTTTCATGTATATCCTTCCATTTCCATGTATATACCTTTTGGCCTTGCTGTAGTTTAGGAGTATATATTGTGTATATTCATCCAGTCTCATTTCGAGCTTGTTGTACTTTGTCAGTTTTCCATTCAATTTGCAAGCTCGTTCAAGGTAGAATACCGCCTGATTGAAGCTCAGCTCTTGGCCGGTTTCAACCAGGTGGTTTCCTCTCTCCTCCATAAACTAGCCTTAATGATCCATTTACATCCCACGTATACATTCAAGACTATCCAAGTAGCATCCACTTTTTGTGCGTTCGAACAGTTGGCATCGCCGTCACCATAACTCCCCATTTATTGCATAGCCATGTGATGATGACGTAGGCCTGATAGCTCACTTTTCGTGTACATCATCCAATGGTTAGTTTTCCAGACCCCGGGTCTTTTGACCTCACCCAACCCACATCTTGCTTTCATCAGGTATGTTGAGACCCCCAGGCCCAGATATTGGTTAATTGTCAAAGTTTGTATTATATATATACTATTCAAGATTTTGGACCTAAGCTAACCTTTTAGGAAAAGGATGTGCCTTGGCGGTAAGATCTCCGGATCCCAGAATAATATTTATTCATGAATTCTGATAGTTGCCTTGCCTTGCAGGTTTTCAGAACAACATACCTTAAAAATGTCTGAGGCTTCCGCATCTTCACCACCTGGAAGTCTGGAACTTCCTTCCAAGATAGTCACCAGGGTAGCCATCAGATCTAAAATGGAGAGGGCCTTAAAAAAATTGCCTCTTATCATGAAGTACGTAAAGGACAACACCATCGTCACATCAAAGATTGATTCCAAAGTTCAATTAATTACCGACACCAGCGTCAGAATGTGGGTCGAGATGTAGGCCCTGGTTAAGATAATGTACATTCAGCGACAGTCCGGGGATCCACTGGCGATCAGAGTCAGGGATTCTAGAATTCTCAAGGCCGCCTATTTCCCATGCTTGGTGCAGGCCCCAAAGTTGATTCTCACACTTGCAACACATTACAACTCTTCCATCTGGGCAGTCATGCTCGCAACCCTGAAACTAACCAGATATCCCACCCCCATGGTGTCTCTCGATGCTGTAAATTTTTAGGTAGGGTTGGGGATCCCTCAGTTCGAAAACCCAACTGTCATTACCAGAGCTGATGCCTTAGCGCAATTTTAGTGGTTGGAGGTCGCAACCCAGCTATGCATGAACAATCATTGGCTCAAGACTCCGTAGAGGGACCCCAGGAAAATGAATTTAGAGATCCCCTGGTCTGAGTTTAAAGAAAGCATCCAGATGGGGATGATAGCACTAAGCTGGGTCTTCAGGAAACCCCATGCCTAGGAATTCACAGGGTGGATGTACTACTTTTTGCTTGGCATCACCACTGGTGGGGAGTACTTTGATTGGGCTGCCATTATTTTAAACCATGTGGATTCTCAGTTCCTTTAGGTGGCTGAGAAGCAGAAGTTTTATATGACTTCTTATGTTCTCTGGGCCCTAGCGCAACAATGACCTACCACCAATGTGTTACTCACATTAGGTGTACTTGGGATCAACCCAGGTCAAAAGGCTCCCTGGGATTATTTCCCACAAATCCAATGGGAGGCTAGTTTCCCCAGTTTCTTTCAAGTGAACGACACCTTCATCTATTACAACTTGCTCACGCCTACCCAGGATGCAAGATACCGCCTCTCCATGGAGGAAATGGATCTGGTCAAAATTTATGGCCATTATTACATACAATTCTAGCAGCATACATACATATGGGTAACCAAATTCTCCGGGAAACCTTACTTGTTACCCAAACATTGTGGGAACAAGATAATTCTCTTGGAGTATTGCAAACAAATGATGGAGTTGCATGCATTATACGCCTTAAAGAAGGTGACAAATATTCCATTCCCAATCACTTGTGGGAATTACTCATGCAGTCTGGTCGCAGCCAAGGAGGCAGACATTGAACTCAAGAGCTTGAACCTGGTAGAATTTTATCTAGCGTGGAAGAACTTTGATCTGCATGGAAAAATTGCATTGGCACTTCCTCGGATATCAGAGCCCCACCAATATCACATGGAGGAATTCTGGAAAGATTGTCAGGATGATGTTGAAGTCTGGAGCCGGCATTACGTCCAGATGACCATGGGGATGATGGAAAGGTTGAAGCTCCAGAGATTTTCAGATGACTTCTCAGATGTCAGAGCCACAATAGACCCCCCGTACAAGGCAAAGGGGATTGATAAATTGGCCCTCCCACCGGTGGACTAGAATGCCCAAGAGGGGCCCACCATTGAGGAATTTACTCGCAACATGGTCAAGCGTAGCCACATATACTTTAAGAGAGTATGCCCTAGGAGTACCCGCAGGGCTGCCCAGCCGGTACCTAAGCTGACCCCCGGGGTAGGAACTTCTTAATAGGGAGGATATATGGGAAAAAGAATAATGGAGACTACAACTCTGCAGGAGACCCCCATAAAAGAACAACTAAAGCAATCAATAGCGGCCTCCCAGTAGATGAAGGAGAAATAAATCACACAATTGGCTACTCCTGTGCTCATGACCGGACCCATTCGTCCTCCTTCTTCCCCTTCACTAGCAGCACTAATGGTCAAAGCAACAGGAGTAGATCCGAAAGAGGAGAAGGTCCTAAGGGATGCGGGGCCTCCTTTGGTCACTAGGCGAAAGAAAAGGCTTAATCCAAATCTAAAAGCAGAACCAGAGCTAGGGATGCCTCAGATCCCACAAGTAGAAATTGTTTCTTCTAACTCCCCGGAGCCAGAAAAGGAACCAGATCCCACTCATGTCTCGGAAAATCCTCCCCCTTAGGATGAATTTGACAATGTGTTTAGAACTGATGAGTTTGGGAATTTGCAGGGAGACATTGAGCAGCTAGAGGCTAAAATCCTGGAGCTGGAGGAAGCTCCAGAATAGGAACCTGCATAGGAGTAAGAGGAATAGGTAGAAGAAGAAAAAGGGATAGAGCAACAGATCTCCTCCGAAGTCCCAAAAATATAGGATTTAGGAGTTTCAGGGCAACAAAAACAAAGTGAACAAATGGCATTGGCTAGGGAAACCAGACCCATAGGAACAACCATGACCCCAACCGCCATGTTCCTGATGCCACTCCCAACGTGAACATTTGGGGAGGTAATCACTGTGGCCCAAACATTAAATCTAGGCCCATAGCTTCCCCCACTACTAGAAGATGTACCAATGGAAGAAGACACCCCAAAAATAGAGGCTGAGGAAGAACAGTAATAGGAAGAAGAAGAAAACCCCAGGACAACCAATGAGCTGAAAGAGGCTCATACTACTGAGGGGGCACAACAGGATATTGGGGAGAATTTACAGGAACAAGTTTTGGCTACAAAGCCACCCCGCCCACCACAGTGGTTGGTGGAATCTCGGAAGAGAAAGGCCCCCCCATAAACACCCAGAGCCCATCTTTCTTTGGTAGAGATGATGGCTCAAGCATAGAATCCACCCAAGGTTAAGAAAGCCTAGGCGGTTCACACTCTTCGAACCGAGCCAAGTGGAGAAACAGTTGCAGTGATCGCAACACCTTCCCCAGATGCAGATGAGGCAACAACTGAAGCTGAAGATTATGATTTCATCGAGGTGTCACTAGGGAAGAGGGAATAATAGGGTGAATTAAACCTGTTGAAAGAAGTAGCCAAGGCAGTGGAGGCTCACTATGAAAAGGAGGTTCAAAAGTACAAGGCAGAAAAGGAGAAAAATGCAAACCTCATGGGGTTGCTGACTAAGCTTGCCCGACCCATTAGAATTATTCCTTTGGGGGCTTCTATGTCAGATGCACCACTTCCACAGAGTGATATAGACTCATTACGGGCGATGAAGAAGAAGGCCCACGCGGTTGATGAATGGGTTTCCTTACAGTTGGGAAACGTCTGGCATTTCCTAGTGTCCACCCTCCTGGACCTATATGTAGCCTACCACGTATTACATAAGGCCAAAACCACCATCAATATATGGGAGGTAGACATTGAGAATTATGAGGCATGGAAGGTTGAGTTAGAGGAACTCATCGGCCTCAGAGAGGAGATTATTTTCGAGTCTGGAATTTTAGGGGAAGACTCATGTGATTTTGTGAATACCCAGCACTCCAGACTTGACCTCACATTGGGGGTAATCAAGCAACTAGTGGGGAATCTGTGGGATAAGGTCAATGTAGTACAATATTATTTCAATTTATACAAGTCTTTTGTTTCAAAGGTCTGCAGAGCTGATCCATTTAGCACTGATACATGCACGCTGGAGGAATATGTTTTGGGGACGTTTGATGAGTTAATGGAGTCAAGGTATCAATCCCCAGAGGGAATAGATGGAGCTCAAATGACATTAATAACTCGCATGATACTCAGTGGTCATGATGCGGCAAAGATGACCGATGAATTTAAGGGAAATGTTTCAGACCTGGGGGAATAGATTGAAGTGGCCAAATATTGGTGAGCTGGCCTTAAAGACATCGATGAAGATGGAATCTCTTATGTCCTCCAGACTTTCAATGACAGTAAGCAAGAATAAATTTTCTCCGGGGGCCAGAGAAAACCTAAGTGTTTTGGTATTCTTTATTCTTTTGGAACGTAAGTTCCCAGATCCCAAAGTCCTGGATCCTATATTTTGTATTCTTTCAGTGATCCGTGTCCTGGTCCTCAAGGCCGACCGGTCACTTTCAAAGAAGTTAATGAAGGTTGTCAGAAGGTAGATAGCTACATTAAGGCACGTCAGATTGGCAAGAGGTTTTCTGACAGATGGTCTTCTCGAGGCGCCGCTTCAGAAGTACACCTGACACATTGGAGATAGGGCGTTGCTTTTCCCATTTATGAGGAAAGTAGCCTCGTTCCCTGGGGGATCAAATTTCTTCTTTCTCCTTCTTGACTCTCTTCTCGAGGCCGATTCTTCCACTCTACTTCTCATCTTTTTCTTCTTACATGATAGGCCTATTACATCTCTAGGTCTTTTGTAGAGTTGCCCAGGTAGTACTGGCCACCGGATAATGTTTTCTATTGAACAATGTAACATAAGTTAGGGTTAGGGTTAGATGTGTATGTGTATAAATAGTAAGTATTGCCCCATTCCAAGGGTCAGAAAAATTGATGATTTTGCAGTCCACAAGTTAATAGCAAAGCAGTTTTTCATTTCTCAGTTACAGAGCTCAATACTCCATAGTTTAAGCTTTTAGTAGTTAGATGCTCCCTTGGAGCCACCATTGTACCATGCACTAGTGCTTGCTAGAAGAAATTTAAATGAAGAAGGGAGAGTTCTCGCAATGATGTTGTTGGCATTCTGTCTTTTGGGTTGGCGGTATTTTATGCTCTGTGTTCTTCATGTCCTTTACTCTAACACTTAAAGTAGATTAACGACCTCCTTTCCTTTGCTACTGATGAAATATGAACTGATAGTTGTATGTTTCTTTGGTATTTAGTATAGTGTGTTAGAGTATTGTTAATTTTTTGAATGTTTGGCATAACTATAGGTAGATGAAATATTTCTAACCCTGCGGGATCTTTTTCATTTTATTTGTTAAGTGTAAGCATGCTTGGAGAAACCTCACCTTCATGAATCCCCAGAGAGAACGAGTTGAAGATAACCAGCTATCCCCCTCAAAAATAGTCACATCTCCCAACTGAGCCCTGCACTATCGAGACCCGACTCTCACGTGCTTGGAGGCCTCGGCAATCTCATTTCCCCTGACAACCTTTACAGGTGAAGTTGATTGGTACCCTGGTACCTAGTGACAACTTACCTCTGTTGGCATACCTGGTCACAAGAGTCCCGTCAACAGAAACTAGTGCTAGAAGGAGGGCATGAACTCGTCCCCCTCTTGAGATTCTGATTTTATACCTCCCGAGGGTTCCCCAAGCCATAGTTTTAGGAGCCAAGCCTTCAGTGGGATTGGTTCTTTCTCCCCAATAAGATTTGAAAGAATCCTTAGGTCAGCCCCAAACCCTGGAAGGTTTGTCAAACTCGAGCCTCCTACTCGAAAGAAACAGACCCTGAAAACCACACTAGCCACTATTTTCTGGGGGTCTAGTGTACCACAGAATATCCAAACTTCCTAGACAATCCCGGGGATCAACATTCAACTTACTCAAAATTTGGTTCCCCAAATGGCTGCATACTTTGGTAATACCGGGTTCCCTATGGGAACTTTTTCAGGCGCAACCAATGACTTACCCTCGCACTCGGAGAAGATTTGCCCAAGATATGAGCACTTAGGCTCACGAACCACAGAACAACACTTACAGGCATACAAAGATGCCATGAACTGACACCAGATCCAACATGAGGATGTTGTGAGCCAGATGTTTCCTCTGTCCTTGGGACAGGGTGAACTAAACTGGTACCTTAACCTTCCCGCCAACTCCATCAACAGTTGGCAGGACATGGAGGATGCCTTCTTGGCTGCCTTTCACATACATGTGGACCCAGCTTGGTCCCACAGCTAGTTCATTTCCGTCAAAAAGGAACCCAATGAACCCCTTGAAACATTCAATCATCGGTTCCAGTGCACCCTAAAGCGGTGCACGGGCCCTTTCATTCCATCCCCAGAAGTAACCATATAGACTTATCTCAATGTAATGGACCCCTTCGTTGCCACTCTCTGGAGAACAACCATTGCGGGCGATCAGGTTTATAACCTAGCCTTAGAACTATCCCGTGGCCTCAACAAATCCTCGGGTGGGATTGGGCAGAGTATGCCCTTCAACATGATCCATGGTGGAACTGCATATGTCGGGGGATATAACCCCAATCTGGCAACGGGTGCCCCCGTGATGGCGATGAATCCTTTGCCCCCGCTGATAGACTAGCAAGCCTGGTATGTTTATCCATCACAGACTCAAGCAATACCGGGTCTTGAATCTTTTCCTCGGAACCAGTCGCAGCAGACACAACAACAACAGACACAACCACCTGGAGTGCCCTTCTTTCAGTCATCCATAGCTGGAGGATTTCCGCCCTCAACTCTGATAAATACTGCTGCCTTCCCAGGGGGGAACCAACAACAACAACCATCACACTGTGACACAAACACTCAGTTGACCACCGAGGTTGAATCCCTCTAATGAATGTTGTCCACCCTGACTTTGGACATGGGTCAACTGAAGGCGGGGTCCTACGCACTCTAGAATTCTAATTTTCAAAGAGGGAATATTTTCTTCGGCCAGCGAAACAACAATGCCAGAGGAAGAAACTTCAATAGTGGGCCTCGGCCCAACCAAAAACAATAGAACAATAACATGAATGTTGGAGGTCCACCTCCAAACCAAAATGCCAATCAAAGTGGTGCTGGACCATCCCATTTCACACCAGTTGCGGACTTCCAGCCCATGACCAATTGGTGTAGATTGTACGACACAGGCTTCCACAATGAGGTAAACTACACCACGCTAGAGAAGGTCATCATGATCTCCCAACTAGACAGGAAAAAATCATCTAACCATACCCCCCAGAGCCTCCTGTGCAAGAGCTAACTCACAGTGCATTCACCTGTGAGACCGTCTTCTTCGGATCTGCCAGAGAAGATGAAGAAGAATCTAAATTAGAGGGATTCTTTGATGAATCAATTCCATCTTTTGATAATGCCTTCACCAACCTGTGAACTCCTTACAACACTCGGAGCTAGGCTGGTAAAGGACTAGTTTACATGCCACCTCCCAAGGACACTCCTCCCCAGGATAATACAAATTACCGGCTTGTCCCTCAAAAAGGTTCTAGCTCTAATCGAGTGAAAGACCCGGCCGAGGGAAGCCACCGATTCCCGGGAGGAAGGTTTGACATCAGAAAGGCATTAGAACAAACCACCACCTCCATGACCTTGATGGAGGTTTTGTTGAACTGTCCTGAGCAAAAGAAGTTTCTTCTAAAGCTCTTGGGAAACTCAGAGGTTGTCAGTCGCCCACCCAAGACTGTCTCTTTTGAGGATGCCAACGTGGCTGTCTTCTGGGGAAATAATGAAGATCCTCCATTCCTACTAGGCCTAAACATACAAGGCAAAAACATACACAACTACCTAGCAGATTCCAGAGCTTTGAGAAACATCATTCCCTTATCTATATTCCAGAAGCTCAGATTCCAACCCACCCCATCTAATGGCGCAGTGATTCAATTGGATAAAACTGTTGTGAAAATGGTGGGAGAACTGAAAAATGTCTGGATACAACTCATATAGGACCCTAGAATAGCCAGCATAATCAATATCCAAGTGGTGGACATCCCAGAGACTTATGGGATGTTATTAAGTCAGAATTGGTCTAAGTCCTTGAATGGGTACTTTTTGACTGGCTTCTCCCACTTGTGGCTCCCCTGGGAAGGAGAATCAAACAAGATCCGGGTTGAGAGTGAGCCCTGGATGAAGTAGGCCCTTACCAAAGTTAGGAGGGTTCATGAGGTCTTCTTCTCTAAGACTTCCCCCGGGGTGTACCAACCCTTTGAAATCTTAACGTTTGATTTCACCCCCGGGGAGGATCCCATAGTCTTGTAGAGAATCCATGACCTGGAAGAAAAGTTAAGGGTTGAGGTTAACTCTCAGGGTGCCACAGTGACCCCTGCTACACTCTTGTCTGGCACCTAGTGTCAGGTACACTATTAGAAGCATTCAGAGTTAGAGTGTGAGCCTTGCTTTTCCATCTCTACTCGACACATCGACGCCTTCTAGAATAAATAACATACAGTTGATTCCCCAGAATCTAGTATTCCTACTGGAAGCACTTCTTTAGTGCAATCTCCTTGGGGATCTCAATTTCAAACCCCTCCAAAGGAAAACCTCACCCACGCACAATCAGTGCAGTGAGAAGCTCCTTCCAAGTCTCCCAAAAGAAATCTAAAGACTGCTCCATCTCCCTAGCCCCAGACTACAAGCGATGATCTATGGACCCTTAATTTTGATGGGTCTCGATCCAAACAAGGTTGTGGGGCTGGAGTAGAATTAATCAACCCATGAGGGAAATCCTTCCTTGTGTCCTACAGGCTGCAGTTCAACTGCACAAACAATGTTACAAAGTATGAGGCTTTGATCCTTGGACTCCTATTCACATTAAGGAAAGAGATCACCCACCTTTAGGCTCTGGGTGATTTGGAGTTGATTGTCAAACAAGTTTGTAGTCAGTACACATTTCATGATAAAATATTGGCCGCATACCACAATTGGGCATGGAGCCTTATTGAAGATTTTGATGCCTTTGGCATTGATCTTATTCCTCGGTGACAGAATTATGTCCCGGATGCCCTCGTTGTTTCTGCCAACACACTGGAGCCCATGGCCAGCTCACGACTCCAGAGATTTTCTATTGAGATGATCCCCACCTTGTCTATTCTAGATAATGTCACCCACTTTCAGGTTTTTGGGGATGATCAACATATCCTGGCCTTCATGGCCAATGTTGGTGTCTTCGAGGACTAGATAGTGGAGGAACGAGACCATGATGATACTGGGTAGGGTGATGAAGATGACGGGATCATGGACCTACCTACCAAAACCATCCCTAAGGGGATGGTCGTGCTTGAACATATCTTCAACTCGGACCCCTAGGGCTAGGAAAAGATGTCATCCTCCTCTGAGGGAGGAAAGTTTGAAAAAGTAAATATCGGCCATCCCGGTGAAGAAAAGATGATACACATTGGTACCTCCTGCTCCCTTGAGGAGAAGGAGAAGATTCTTGCGGTCCTTCAAGAATACATAGATGTGATTGCATGGGGATATGAGGATTTGAAAACATACAACACATCCATTATGACTCATACCATCCCCCTGAAACCTGATGCTAAGCCTTTTCGGAAAAAGCAATGACCAGTCAACCCGCTGATAGAGCCTCTGATTCGTCAAGAGGTGGTGAAACTGCTGTCAGCCTAGATAATCTTTCCAATCTGGCACACTACATGGGTTTCCAATTTGGTCCCTGTTAGGAAGAAGAGTGGTGAAATTCGCTTTTGCGTGGATTTCCAAAATTTGAATAGAGCCTCCAAAAATGATAATCACCCTCTCCCTTCATTGGATGATGTGTTACAGATAGTGAATGGATCACAAATGATGTCTTTCTTGGATGGATACTCTGGGTACAACCAAGTCATGGTTAAATACGAAGATAGAGAGAAAATGACATTCACTACCAAGTGGGGAACGTTTGCATATTGAAGGATGCCCTTTGGCTTGATTAATGCAGGGGCCATATTTCAAAAGGCTATGGACATTGTGTTCAAGGGCCTTATGAATTAGTGCATAATCATCTACATGGATGATTTGACCATCTTTTCCTAGGACAGGCATGACCATTTCGCCCACCTCACCCAGATCTGTGAGAGATGTTGTTGGTACGAAATATCCCTCAACCCCAAGAAGTGCATATTCGGGGTCACTGAAGGGAAGTTGCTCGGGAATATTATCTCTAGGAAGGATATATCCATTGACCCTGAGAGAGTTGAAGCGCTGCTAAATCTACAAATGCTCGGCAGTAAGAAAGAGATGCGATCTTTCTTCAAAAAGATCAACTTTGTCTGGTGGTTCATCACTGGATTTTCCGAGATAGTAAAGCCAATCAACAAGATGATGAAAAAGGATGCCAAAATTGATTGGAGTTCTGAGGCAAAGCGGGCATTCGCCCAGATCAAATAGACGATAACGGAGGCACCCATCCTGGCTAGTCCAAACTATTCCCTTCCATTTTACATTTACTCCTTTGCTTCGCTACATTCTGTCACGACAGTATTGACCCAAAAGGTCAAAGGAGAAGAGAAACCCATAGCTTTTATGAGCTCCCCCTTTAAGAATGTCATAGTCTGGTATTCATCCTTAGAAAAGAAGACCTTTTCTCTTGTTCGCGCTGTGAAGAAATTCTTGCATTATATCCTCCAGAGCAAGTTACACGCTATCATCCCGGACCAGGCTATGAAATCTCTGCTGATATAGAGTGAACTGGGTGAAAGATGGGGGAAATAGATGGCCATCCTCTAGGAGTATGACTTGGAAATGCAACCCATGAAGATAGTTTGAGGCCAAGGACTGAGTCGAGCGATGGCATAAGAGACTCCCCACATAGAATGTCAAACTTATACAGTGGAGTCTATCACTTGAGACCTGTGGTACACTGACCTGGTGTACTTATTGTTAAACAATAGATGCCCAGAAGGGTTACCTCCTAACAAATTCCACACCCTATAGATGAAAATCTCTCACTTCATGATCAAAAACTCTGCTCTTTACCATAGGAACTACGAGGGAGTGTACCTTCGGTGCATTGATAGGGACCAAGCTATGAAAATGATTGAAGAATTCCATGGGCAGTTTGGAACTGGGCATGGCTCAGCCGACGCCACCACCCATAAAATCCTCTGGGCTAGATATTATTGGCCCTACATATTTAAAGATGTTTACACTCATGTCTGAAGGTGCCATACTTGTCAGACCACGACACATCATGAGCGTAACCCGGCTATGCCTCTACAACTAGTCTTTGAGGCTAGGAATTTCGCCCAACGGGCATTTGATTTTATTGGAGAAATCAACCCCAACTTGTCTACCAACCACTGATATATCTTAACCATAATTGATTACTGCACCCGATGGTCCGAAGCCGTACCTTGTAAAAATAACACGACAGACGTGGTTATCAAATTCCTGGAAGAAAATATCATCACAAGGTTCAGAATGCCCTTCGCTATAGTGTGTGACAATGGTCTAGAATTTTATTCAGTGCAACTACTTGAACGGACCTATAACCAGAAGATCACTCTGAATTTTTCTAGCAACTATTACCCTAGGGGAACAGTGTTGCTGAATCAATGAACAAAAATTTACTTGAAGTGATCAAACACCTGCTAGAATAGAATCCCTGGGATTGGAACCAAAAGCTAAGATTCTCCCTCTGGGTGGATAACATTTTAAATAAGGCCGCCCTGGGAACATCCCCATTCCATCTGGTTTATGGCCAGAACCCAGTATTCCCAGTCAACTTACAGATCCCAGTTTTGCAGTTTATGCAGGAATTCAGCAACCGGGATAATATTGTGGAGGTTCGGCTCTTGAATCTGGTGCAGATGGAGGAACAAAATGATGTAGCCCTTAAACATTTTGTGTGTCACCAAGCAGTGGTAAAAATATGGTTTGATCGAAGAGCCCAATACAAGGTCTTTCAGATTTTGCACTTAGTCCTGTTGTGGGACAAGGCCCGAGAAAAGAAAAGAAAGCACACCAAGTTCCAACAGCTCTGGCTTAGACCATACCTAATCTCAGAGATCTGCGGGACAAATACCTACCGCCTTAATACCATGACTGGAGAACTTTTCCCATTTCCCATCAATAGACAGTTTCTCAAATATTATTTCGAATAAGGTTGGTTTTCCCAAAGTTGTATTTTATGTAAAGTCCCTTGCTTACAAATATTTCTTTCCTGGTGCCTCACTTGGGGGTGCCTTGCTTTGTAAATAGTCTTGTTGGCCATCTTATGGGACCACCCCTTTTCTTTTGTCTTTCTTGTCTTCCTTTTTGGGCCCCGACATTTTTCTCTCCCTCTTGTGAGGATTTGTATGCTTCACATAACATCTGGTCTCTGGGATGTTGCCTTCAACGTGACAATGAACTTAAGAATCTATTGTTAGCATAATAGAATTGGTCTAGTCTCTGGATTTATCTTGCAAGTTTGGTAGTAAATTGTGAGTAACGTCCATCGGATTTATCCCTGGAAGTCTGGTAGTCAGTGAAACAAAAAGAAAGGAACAAGTAATCAGACACATTAAGGATAGATGGGTTGCACTAGTTGGTTGACCCAAGTCTAAACTTTTAAAGGTTCTTTACGGATCTAGATTTTTCCTCCCCCATTCAGAAAACTAAGGTGGGTAAAGGGTGAAAGAAGTACCACCATTAAATTTAGCTAAGCTTAAGCTTGATGGTGAAAGAAGTATCGCTCTCTCGCCCAGAAATAACAAAGAAAAAGAAATGGACAAAACTCTGGTGTCCGGGAGGAACAAAAAGATTTGATGACTTTGGGGTTTGATATACTTAGTGCCTCCTCTCTGCGCCTCTTAGAGGTCATCGACTTGATTTCCTTCCAAAGCACACACTTCACCACTGATGAAAGGACCACGGATTGGATTGCGCATGGCCAAATTTTCTTAGATGTTTCACACATTGCAAGCAAGATGCTTTGAGTAAAAATTTGTTCCAGTGTTGCTAACCAAAGATTCTATAGTTCTTGAATGCGCTAAGGCATTCATCCCAAATAGTCACCATTTTTTATGCCCTGCATCCCCATCCCTACATTTTGTGTGCAAAATGTTGGGTCCCCCTTTTTTTTTTGTTTTCTACTTTTGGCTCTTGCCTTTCTTTTTTCTTTCTCTATTTTTCATTCTCTGGGTTTTCTTTCCCACGGAGTTGGTTTTTCTTTTTGTTCTTGTCCCTTGTGTCTCTGGGACACGGTCCCAGAGTTGGTCGTTCCTTGTCCAGGAACTAGACTCCAGACTCCAGAATTCTTTGCCACGATGTCTTCTTTTCGTAAGAGGGTATGGTCACACAGAATCCCCGGGCCCAGAGTCTGGAGGTCGGCCTGTTCCAGAGTTTGTGGAAGGAAAGGTGACTTAATTTTCACCTTGGGTATAAATAGGAATCACCTATCATTTTCACAATTACCACGATTAAAACACTTAAGTGATTTCAGAGCGATTTGAGCGAGATTAAGTGCAAAATAATTCTGAGTTGTTTTGAGTAATTACGGTTGGTTTTTGGTATTGAGTGGTGATCATTTGGAGGTGGAAGCTGCTATAGAGTGTTCGCGGTGCCTTGCCTTCCTTGCTTCCTTCAGATTTTCAGGTTGGTCTCTGTTTCCTTCATTTTTTTTCCTGCTTTTGGTTTTTGTTTGGTTTGTGTTTTGCCTGGTTTTAGTTTTGTTCTGTCTTTATGTTTTGTTTGTCTGGTTCGCCACCCATTGGTGGGTCAGCTCTACCAGAGGGTTGTCTGATCTTTGTGCAGTGTAAAACATTGTATATGTATTGTAGATTTTGAACATTTTGTGCATGTTTGTATAGGGTGGTCGCTCCATGCTGCCTTTTGCTGTAAATTTAGTGTTTTGCATGTATATCCTTCCATTTCCATGTATATACCTTTTGGCCCTACTGTAGTTTAGGTGTATATATTATGTATATTCATCTGGTCTCATGTTGAGCTTGTTGTGCCTTGTTAGTTTTCCATTCAAGTTGAGAGTTCGTTCAAGGAAGAATACCGCCTGATTGAAGCTCGGCTCTCGGCCAGTTTCAACTAGGTGGTTTTCTCTCTCCTCCATAAACCAGCCTTAATGATCCATTTACATCCCATGTATACATTCAAGACTATCCAAGTGGCATCCACTTTTTGCGTGTTCAGACAGTTGGCACCACCGTCACCATAACTCCCCATTTATTGCATAGCCATGTGATGATGACATAGGCCTGACAGCTCTCTTTTTGCGCACATCTTCCAACGGTTAGTTTTTCAGACCCCAGGTCTTTTGCCCTCACCCAACCCACATCTTGCTCTTGTCAGGTATGTTGAGACCCCCGGGCCTGGATATTGGTTAATTGTCAAAGTCTGCATTATATATACTTTTTGGGATTTTGGACCTAAGCTAACTTTTCAGGAAAAGGACGTGCCTCAGCGGTAAGATCTTTGGATCCCGAAATAATATTTATTCATGAATTCTGATGGTCGCCTTGCCTTGCGGATTTCTAGAACAACATAACTTAAAAATGTCTGAGGCTTTCGCATCTTCACCACCCAAAAGTCTGAAACTTCCTTCCACAATGGTCACCAGGGTAGCCATCAGATCTAAAATGGAGAGGGCCTTGGAAAAATTGCCTCTCAGCCTGAAGTACATAAAGGAAAACACCGTCATGGGATCAAAGATTGATTCCAAAGTTCAATTAATTACCGACACCAGCATCGGAATGTGGGCCGAGATGCAGGCCCTGGTCAAGATAATGTACATTCAACGATAGTACAGGGATCCGATGGCGATCAGCATCAAGAATTTTAGGATTCTCAAGGCCATCTGTTTCCCATGCTCGATGTCGGTCCTCGCAGTTGATTCTCACACTTGCAGCACATTACAACTCTTCCATCTAGGCCATCATGCTCGTAGCCCCGGAACCGATCAAATATCCCACCCCCATGGTGTCTCTCGATGCCGCAAATTTTTTGGGTAGGGTTGGGGATCCCTCAGTTTCACAACCCAATTGTCATTACTAGACCTGATGCCTTAGCACAATTTCAGTAGTTGGAGGTCGCAGCCTGACAATACATGAACAATCATTGGCTCAAGACTCTGAAGAGGGACCCCAGGAAAATGAAGTTAGAGATCCCCCAATCTGAATTTAAAGAAAGCATCCATATGGGGATGATAGCACCAAGCTGGGTCTTCGGGCAACCCCATGCCTGGGAATTCATAGGGTGCATGTACTACTTTTTTCTTGGCATCACCACCGATGGGGAGTACTTTGATTAGGCTGCCATTATTTCAAATCATGTGGATTCTGAGTTCCTTCAGGTGGCTGAGAAGTGGAATTTTTATATGAATTCTTATGTTCTCTGGGCCATAGCGCAACAATGACCCACCACCAATGGGTTACTCACATCAGGTGTACTCAGGATCGGCCTGGGTCAGAAGGCTCCCTGGGATTATTTCCCACAAATCTAATGGGAGGCTAGTTTCTCTAGTTTCTGCCGGGTGAATGACACCTTCATCTACTACAACCTGCTCACGCCTATCCAGGATGCAGGATACCGCCTCTCCACAGAGGCAATGGATCTGGTCAGATGTTATGGCCATTATTACATACAATTCCAATAGCATACATACATAAGGGTAACTGGCTTCTCTGGGAAACCTTACTTGTTGCCCAAACATTGTGGGAACAAGATAATTCTCTTGGAGTATTGCAGACAAATGATGGAGTTGCATGCATTATACACCTTAAAGAAGGTGACAAATATTCCATTCCCAATCACTTGTGGGAATTAATCGTGCAGTCTGGCCATAGCTAAGGAGGTAGACAATGAACTCAAGAGCTTGAACCTGAAATAATTTTATCTAGCATGGAAGAAATTTGATCCGCATGGCAAAATTGCACTGGCACTTCCTCGAGCATCAGAGCCCCACCAATATCACATGGAGGACTTTTGGGAAGATTTCCAGGACGACGTTTAAGTCTAGAGCTGGCATTACATCTAGATGACCATGGGGATGATGGAAAGGTTGAAGCTCTAGAGATTTCCAGACGACTTCTCAGATGCCGGATCCATAATAGACCCCCAGTACAAGGCAAAGGGGATTGATAAATTGGCCCTCCCACCGGTGGACTAGAATGCCCAAGAGGGGCCTACCATTGAGGAATTTAATCACAATGTGGTCGAGTGTAGCAACATATACTTTAAGAGAGTATGCCCCTGGAGTACCCGTAGGGCTTCCTAGTCAGTACCAAAGCTGACCCCCAGGGCTGGAACTTCTTCACAGGGAGAAGATAGGGGAAAAAGAATAATGGTGACTCCAACTCTGTAGGAGACCCCCATAAAAGAAAAACTAAAGAAATCAATAGCGGCCTCCCAGCAGATGAAGGAGAAATTAATCACATGGTTGGCTACTCCTGTGCTCATGACCAGACCCATTCTTCCTCCTTCTTCCCCTTCAATAGCAGCACTAATGGTCAAAGCGACAGGAGTAGATCTGAAAGAGGAGCAGTTCCTAAGGGATGCGGGGCCTCCTTTAGTCACCAGGCAGAAGAAAAGGCTTAATCTAAAGCCAAAGGCTAAACCAAAGCTAGGGATGCCTCAGATCCCACAAGTAGAAATCATTTCTTCCAACTCCCCAGAGCCAGAAAAGGAACCAGAGCCCACTCATGTCCTGGCAAATCCTCCCCCTCAGGATGAATTTGACGATGTGTTTAGAACTGATGAGTTTGGGAATTTGCAGGGAGACATTGAGCAGCCAGAGGCTGAAATCCCAGAGCAAGAGGAAGCTCCAGAATAGGAACCTGCATAGGAGCAGGAGGAACAAGTAGAAGAAGAAAAAGGGACAGAGCAAGAGATCTCCTCCGAAGTCCCAGAAATATAGGATATAGTATTTTTAGGGAAATAGAAACAAAGTGAACAAATGACATCAGATGGGGAAACCGGACCCATGGGAACAACCGTGACCCCAACCGCCGTGTTCCAGACACCGCTCCCAACGAAAAAATTTGGGGAGGTAATCACTGCGGCCCAAATGTTAAATCTTGGCCTGTTGCCTCCCCCACTACCAGAAGATGTACCAATGGAAGATGACACCCCAAAAATATAGGCTGAGGAAGAACAACAATAGGAAGAAGAAGAAAATCTTGGGACAACCAACGAGGACCCAAATATTACTAAAGATACAGATGACAAGGTAAAGGATACAGGTATCACCAGAGAAAATATTTCTGGTGAGACAGAAGATACAGGGAAGGAGCCGAAAGAGGCTCATACTACTTAGGGGGCACAACAGGATATTGGGGAGAATTTACAAGAATAGGTTTTGGCTACAAAGCCACCCCGCCCACCACAGTGGTTTGTGGAATCTAGGAAGAGAAAGGCCCCCCCATCAACACCCAGAGCCCATCTTTCTTTTTCAGAGATGATGGCTCAAGCATAGAATCCGCCCAAGGTTAAGAAAGCCTAGACAGTTCACACTCTTCAAACTGAGCCGGGCGGAGAAACGGTCGCAGTGATCGCGACACCTTCCCCAGATGCAGACGAGGCAATGGCTAAAGCCAGAGATTATGATGTCACCGAGGTGTCACTGGGGAAGAGGGGAAAATAGGGTGAATTGAACCTATTGAAAGAAGCAGCCAAGGTAGTGGAGGCTTGCTACAAAAAGGAGGCTCAAAAGTACAAGGCAGAAAAGGAGAAAAATGCAAACCTCATGGGGTTGTTGATTGAGCTAGCCCAGGCCATTAGTGTTATTCCTCTAGGGGCTTCTACATCAGATGTACCACTTCCACAGAGTGATATAGACTCATTACGGGCGATGAAGAAGAAGGCCCAAGTGGTTGATGAATAGGTTGCCTTGCAGTTGGGAAATGTTTAGTGTCTCCTGGTGTCCACCCTCTCGAACCTATATGCGGCCTGCCACGTATTACATCAGGATGAAACCACCATCAGTATATGGGAGGCAAACATCAAGAATTATGAGGCATGGAAGGTTGAGTTAGAGGAACTCATCGGCCTTCGAGAGGAAATTGTTTTCGAGTCCAAAATTTTAGGGGAAGAGTCATTTGATTTTGTGAAGACCCAGCACTCCAGACTTGACCTCACATTGGGGGTAATCAAGAAACTGGTGGGGACTCTGCGGGATAAGGTCAATGTAATACAATATTCTTTCAATTTATACAAGTCTTTTGTTTCGAAGGTCTCCGGAGCTGATCCATTTAGCACTGACACATGCACACTAGAGGAATATGTTTTGGGGAAGTTTGATGAGTTAATGGAGTCAAGGTATCATTCTCTGAAGGGAATAGATGGAGCTCAAATGATGCAAATAACTCGCATGATACTCTATGGTCACAATGCAGCAAAGATGGTTGATGAATTTAAGGGAAATGTTCCAGACCTGGGGGAACAGATTGAAGTGGCCAAATACCGGCGGGCTGGTCTTAAAGACATTGATGAAGATGGAATCTCTCATCTCCTCCAGACTTTTGATGAAAGTAAGCAACAATAAAGTTTCTCCAGGGGCCAGAGAAAACCTAAGTGTTTTTGTATTCTTTATTCTTTTGGAATGTAAGTTCCCGGATCCTAGAGTCCCGGATCCTATATTTTGTATTCTTTCAGTGGTCCGTGTCTCGGTCCTCAAGGTCGACTGGTCACTTTCAAAGTAGTTAATAAAGGTTGTTAGAAGGTAGATAGCTTCATCAAGGCACATCGAATCGGCAAGAGGTTTTCTGATAGATGGTCTTCTCGAGGCACCGCTTTAGAAGTACACCTGACACATTGGGGATAGGGTGTCACTTTTCCCATTTATGAGGCATGTAGCCTCAATCCCTGGGGGATCATATTTCTTCTTTCTCCTTCTTGACTCTCTTTTCCAGGCCGATTCTTCCACTCCACTTCTCGTCTTTTTCTTCTGACATGATAGGCCTATTCCGTCTCTAGGTCTTTTGTAGAGTGGCGCAGGTAGTATCGGCCACTGGATAATGTTTTCTATTGAACAGTGTAACATAAGTTAGGGTTAGGGTTAGATGTGTATGTGTATAAATAGTAAGTCCAGTCTCATTCCAAGGCTCGATGAAATTGATGATTTTGCAGTCCACAAGTTAATAGAAAAGCAGTTTTTCATTTCTCAGTTGCAGAGCTCAATGCTCCATAGTTTAAGATTCCAGTAGTTAGATGCTCCCTTGGAGCCACCATTATACCACGCACCAGTGCTTGTTGGAAGAAATGTTAATGAAGAAGGGAGAGTTCTTGCAATGATGTTGTTGGCGTTTTGTCTTCTGGGTTGACGGTATTTTATGCTCTGTGTTCTTCATGTCCTTTACTCTTAACACTTAAAGTAGATTAACGACCTCCTTTCCTTTGCTACCGATGAAATATGAACTGATGGTTGTATGTTTCTTCATTATTTAGTATAGTGTGTTAGAGTATTGTTGATGTTTTGAATGTTTGGCATAACTATAGGTAGATGAAATATTTATAACCTTGCAGGATCTTTTTCAGTTTATTTGTTAAGTGTAAGCATGCTTGGAGAAACCTCACCTTCGTGAATCCCCAGAGAGAACGAGTTGAAGATAACCAGCTATCCCCCTCAAAAATAGTCACATCTCCCAACCAAGACCCGCACCGTTGAGACCTGACTCTGACGTGCTTGGAGGCCCGGGGAATCTCATTCCCCCGAACAATCTTTACAGGCGAAGTTGCCCGGTACCCTGGTACACAGTGACAACTTACCTTTGTTGGCGGACCCGATCACAAGAGTGTCATCAACAGCTTCAATGGTGGTTGGATATAGAGTATACTAGTCTAGTCAGTTGAACATTGTACCAAGTGGAGCAATTCATGCTGCATACAAAATGGTGAAGGAAGATGCCAAATATGATATATGTGAGATGTTGAGGAGCCAATTCTTTATGAACATGGAGAAGATCAAGAAGGATAAGAAGCAGTCATCCAAATATGAATTAATTATAGTATCTATTTTCTTCTTAGAAAATAAATTTCCTCGGATAGGTCCTATTACAGGGTCAGAGGATAAACCGGTAGTAATGCAAATTAAGCAATGTATTAGGACATTAGGAAACAATTTTAATACTATTATGTGGGGATATTTTAAATATTTTCAAGGGAAAATGCACATGAGAGAGAGAATCCAAACCGGTATCAAGTTGAAAAATATAAAGATGATATTTGTTTTCTACTAGATATCAATACTTGGTTGTTGCAAGAAGTTCAACGTAGGACATTTTGGGTACTAGCTATGGGATATGAGGTAGATGGTGATTTAGTCACTATTCATGCTGATATATTATTGTCAACACATAATCATACTTCAACACCTTGGTTTGGAACCTATGAAGAGTCATCTCTAAGTATTCACATTGAATTGAGGGCATCGGTAATCCAAAAGAGAGTAAGGAAACAAGTTGACATCTTCACACAAATGAGTGGCATTACCCACGAAATGATGACTAAACTTAGGAAATTGGAGAGTGAGGAAGCAGGCACATCTGCTGCTGCAGAAGTCAAGTCAGCTGAAGTTGAAGTCAAAAATATTACACCTCAGAGAGTCACTAGGAGTTCAAAAAAAAAAAAAAAATTAATCCACTACTACTCCTATTATGACTAATCCAGTAAAGGAGTCACTTGTGACTGTTCAACAAACTTACAGAAGAAAGAAAGTGAAGGAATGATGCTATAAAGAGTTAAAGGATCAGAAAGGAAGTAAGAAAAGGCTGAAGAAGAAGAAGTTGAAATTGAGTCTGATAAGGAACAAAAGGAGCTAAGAGCTAGTGGGAAGAATTCCACTATAGTAGGAAAGCCTACTGTGAAAACTGTCAAAATTGATAACACTATTACTGTTGACAACATAGTTCAAGATGTTAAGGAATATGGAAGAATGACAAATGTGATAAATTCCTTTGATAAGTTTGACAATGAAGATAAAAAGAAGATAGAGGATGCAATTGTAGAGAGTCTGCATACATTTTTCAAAGAACCAAGTGAACTATACAAGGCTATACCAAAGGAACTATATAAGGCAATATACAAGAGGTGGAGAGAAGCATTGAAGATTGATAGAGTGATTATGGAACAAGAACTTGCACTTTTGCAAGCCAATTTGACAAGTGAGGATGTCAAGATAATGGTTGAAGCAATGAGTGGAGAATTCAAGACAAGGAACAAAGTCTCAAGGATTCTCATTGGAGAAATACAATCAGTAAGAGATGAGACAGTGGATACATGGAAAATGTTAGTGAAATCTGAGACTGCAACTAAACAAAAATTGGTAGAAGAGAAAGAAAAAGCACAAGAGACAACATATGAAGAGTTTAATGATGTCATAGATAATGTTATCTCTGATATCTCTGAGAAAATAAAGATTATTGTTACTCAAACTGATGTTGATGCACCAAAAGAGAATATTGTTGAGGAAGTGTTAGAATAGAAAGATAAAGAACACAAGGATGATGATGATGATATATTTTTAGTGAAGAGGAAGTTAGACCTAACTAGGGAAGCTTGCACAACGAAGAAGAGAAAAACAAAGAATTCAACTAGTTCTGAGGAAGAGGATGTAGGAGAACCTGAAGATGAAGAAATCCAAAAAACTATTGATATTGCTTGAAGATGAGTCTTGAGGAGCTGATGAAGGTATCTGAGAAGCTAAAAGGGAAAGCAGAAATGAATAGATTGAAGGGAAAGAAAAAGAAGGTTAGAATATTGAAAGGAGCCAAGAACATCATTAAAAACTTAGTACCTGATGTGGGATATGACAAATAAGATAAACCTTTTGATCAACTGGTATATTGCTCAAAGTCATTTCTAATCAAGTACCTGATTTGGAGAATGTACAAATGAAGTTGGCAATGAAAGAGTATGAAAAGCTACAAACTGACAAGTTGAAAGAGATTATTTCAGTGGATAAAGAGTCACTTGCAGTTCAAGTGAACAAAGTGAAGGAAATCCTACAGGAGGTAGGACATATGTTTGCAAAATTTTCCAAGTTCACATGTTTTACAAAAGCCTTGGAGAAGAAGAGAGATGATGCTCAATAGGAGCTTAATGCTTTGATTGAATAGTTTGACCCCATTACTAGTTCAACATCAGAATACAGTGCTAAGGTCAAAATGATTACACACATGATGAGGCACTTGCAAGAAGAACATGATAAAATGATTATTACACTTATGGAGATGCAGATCTATTTGACACCCACTGTAGACCTTATGCAAGAACATGTGAAAAATGCAGAAACCACACTAGGTCTACTAGTAGTGAGTACTTTGAATGATGTGGAGGGGTTAGCATAGGTAATACATGGGTAGATTCTATTAATTTAGTGATTGCAAGAGTCATGGGAGATATCATTAGAGAGAGCAAAGACAAACTTCAAGGATGTCTTTGACAAAATGTAATTTTGCTATGTATTTGTGATCCTTTGTCATAGTTGAAAAAAAGGTGAGTATGAGTAGAGTAAGAGAGAGAATGGATAGAGTAACGGGGAGTATGAGTCAAAGTACAGGTACATTGAAAATCAATACTTACAGAGTTAGGCATGACAAAGTTTTTTCATCAATGCCAAAGGGGGAGATTGTTGGCATTATGGTAGTTTTTTAGGAGATACGAAGTGCGGTCATAAGGTGATGCATAATTAGTTGTCATTGATAGAAATGTATCCAGTTAACATGATTGGGGTAGCTAGTAAGATCTGTACATGATTGGTAAAGGAAGAAACAATTAGGTCTATTGACCGGTGTACACGAAGAACACTTTCAATCAAGAAATGTGGTAGCAGTTGAGTTTCAAAACATATATGGAGTTGTGATCATTGAGAAGGTTTGTATATGGTAGGTGGAATCTATGATTCTAATCACAACAATTAATTTAGTGTTTTGAGTGAATTATTTTTTTGGCGGAGAAGAAAGCTTACCTATTGGGTCACCGATCAGAGTTTCATATTAAATTGGTTAAGGTGGTGGATCTGAGGTTGGATATTAGTTCTAAACATGGATATTACATTTGAGGTGGACATATTAGGTATTGTTGATGCTGATTCCTAGGCGGTTGGTCAATCCTTTGGGCTGACTATGGTGGAAAGTTTGAGGTCTTATGTGACCTAAGAACAACTCTATATAAGGTGTTCTAAATTGTTTGATTTAGGGTTGCGATCATATTTTCAAGTTGGGTGATCAGAGATTGAAGAAGTAGAGATCAATACAACATCAGAAAGAAAAAGAGCAAAGTGGATCTGATAGGCAAGTAGTGTCATTCTATAGATCATTACTTTTGTTTTTTCCTAATAGTTGCAGCACGTCAAATCCCTTAGCACAAGAAAAACTATGGAGGCCAAAAAGCCAGAGGAGACATCATATGCACTAGAAAATAATATATTAACAATATGTTTCAAGATGTTACAATGAGATGTGAAAACTCCTTATGAAAAACAAAGAGGTGAATCCTTATAAAAGGAATCATGAAACCCTAAAAGGAAAAAACTAAGGTTAGCTTAAGCAACTAGAGTGAATAGGTGAGTTAATAATTAGATCATAATGATTTAATTAATAACCCAAGAGACTATTAGATCATAAAGATCACAGATTGATGGAAGGGAATCCAAAAATCACAGATTGATGGAAGAGGAAACATATTGTGCAAAACAATAGAGAAAAAACTCTTAATACAATAACATCCTCAATTGATTAATAACCATCGAATTGAATAATTTACAAAGAGGGAATCCTTATAAAAGGATACGGAAACCCTAAAAGGGAAACCCTAAAGAGGAAATATCTAGGTTGCATAATAATAATTAATAAAAGAATTAATTATTAAATGCCTAAAATTTAGCTTAAGTAAAAGAGAGATAATAAGTGACTTAATAATTAAATCAATATGATTTAATTAATAAG
>MU228104.1:8205830-8244769 GCA_018584345.1 Thuja plicata
GAAAGTCCCAGAAAATAGGAACAAAGAAAGAACATGTAGAACACCTCTGAAGCATGAAGCTGCAAACACTGTCAAAAAATAACTACTGGAACCTCCACTGTAATAGAACATGATCAGGTAGAGAAGATTTTAAACAAAGCCTAAAGAGATGATCAATTGAAGATGGAAGAATGCCTCAAAAATAGGAATGAAAGAAGAGTGTCCATATGGTAAATGATCCATCTCACCGAAATGCATAGGTACCAACCACTGCATCTGTCTAGCACATAGGAACAAATACTGAATACATGGATCACTCCATCGAACCAAGGAAGCATTTAGAACCAGCAGGAGATACCCCCCCCATAATGCTGAACATGGAGAGGTCTGACAGTAACACTGAAATGCAATGCCAAAAAACAACTGCAAGAAGAAGGATCAGGAACACCAATAGTGCAGAAGAAGGTACAAGCATAGGATAAAGGGCAGTGTCAAAGTAGAAAAAATGATCTTCTAGACACACATCATGAGGCTAATGTCATGGAAGGGACACTCACTTGACAAAGGTGGATGAGCACAAAAGGAAAAACATCATAACCCCCCCATGGCACTTTATAAGTGAGTGTGAGTACAAAAAAGCACAAGGTGTACAAGATCCTCGATATGCAACTGCAGGCACTTTATTTCAGTGCATTTACAAAAGAAAGCTACAGAGAAAGGTGTATACAATGTTCAATTTTTGGATTCCCTTCATTACTTTTGTCTTTTTCTAATAGTTGCAGCACGTCAAATCCCTTAGAATAGGAAAAACCCTATTCTCCCAAGAACACCTGCATGCATAACCCTGTCACATGGAAGAAGCAAAATATAGAAGACAGGAAAAACTATGGAGGCCAAAAAGCCAGAGGAGACATCATATCCACAAGAAAATAATATATTAACAATATATTTCAAGATGTTACAATGAGATGTGAAAAACTCCTTATGAAAAACAAAGAGGTGAATCCTTATAAAAGCAATCACAAAACCCTAAAAGCGAAAACCTAAGGTTAGCTTAAGCAACTAGAGTGAATAGGTGAGTTAGTAATTAGATCATAATGATTTAATTAATAACCCAAGAGACTATTACTCTAACACTCCCCCTTAAGATAAGCTTAGGGAGAAGCAAAAACCTAGGAGACTACTGCAGAAAGCAGGAAAGAAGGGTCCCGGCAACAAGGCCTGATCAGGTACCCAAATACAAGAAATAAACTAGATGACGAAAACTAAGCCTCCAATCTAGGGAAAGTCCCAAAGAAAGGAACAAGAAAGAGCAAGAAGCATCTCTTAAGCATGAAGCTGTAAACACTGTCAGAAGTAACTGCTGGAACCCCCACTAAAAAAGTGCATGACCAGGTAGAGAAGACAAAGTCTGAAGAGCTGATCAATCGAACCCGAGAAGCAATAGAACCAACAAGATAACCCCCCCCCCATAATGCTGATCAGGGAGAGGGGTGATAGAAACACTGAAATGCAATGCCAGAAACATTTGCAGAAAGAAGAATCAGGAACACCAATAGTGCAACAGAAGTACAAGCACAAGATAAAGGGTGGTGTCACCAACACACAACATGGGCTAATGTTGTGGAAGGTACGCTCACTTGACAAAGGTGGATGAGCACAAAATGATAAAACATCATAACCCCCCATGGAACTTTATAACTGAGTGCGAGTACAAACAAACACAAGGTGCTCGAAATCCCAGATATGCAAAAGCAAACACTTTATCTCAGTGCATTTACAAAAAATAAAATGCTACAGAAGATAAGCATACAATGCTTAGAAGTTAGAAAGAAGAGTGAGCCAAAAGAACTGAAGAAGAGATCCTAGGACCTATAGAACCCAAGTAATCTACCAGAGTGTGAAAGAGAAAATATCAGAGGAGAGAGAACCTGGAGAAAAATCTAGAAAAAAAACCCCTTCAACTAAAAATTTCACTGAACCAATTTTTTGACGATATCTGGTTTGCCAAAAATAGAGTCCAGATGAGCAAGATATGGCTCCCGAAAGGCAGAAAATAGACATCGAACTTTGATAGAAAAAAGCAATGTCAAAATGGAAGAACCCAAAACCCCAACCTCCATCATCGGAAAGTGCTCAGAAAGAGCTTTTCGACGATATAAAGAAGTCAAAAAATACCCCCGTATGCTCCCGATAGAGCGAAAATAGTGCGGGAGGGTTAAAAAGGCCCCAAAAATAGGTTTTAAGCCCCTGGGGCTGAAAAAAATAAGCCCCTTGGCGCATAGCGCGTGTAGGGGGCTAGAGCCTAGCTCCCAATCACCCATGTGACCGTCGCTAGCAAAAAAGGGGCCCGCGGGGTTTAAAAGGCCGCTGGGTAGAGCGGCGTGACGGAGCGGAGCAGAGTGCCGGGCGGT
This sequence comes from Thuja plicata, assembly GCA_018584345.1. Classification (NCBI taxonomy): domain Eukaryota; kingdom Viridiplantae; phylum Streptophyta; class Pinopsida; order Cupressales; family Cupressaceae; genus Thuja; species Thuja plicata. The sequence continues at coordinate 8,208,224 of MU228104.1, forward strand.
GGCGGACTCCGGGCGGAGGGTGTCGATGTGGAGGCTGTCAGGGCCGCGGAGTGGTGGCCGACGGGGGCCGGGAGGTGGCGGAGCTCAGGGTGGCGAGGGCCGCGCGGTGGGCAGAGCAGACCATGGGCGTCGGAGGCGCTTCCGGCAGGGGCCGGGCGGCGGCAGCGGCCCGTTTGCAAATGCATTGGCAGCGCATTAAAACATACGAAAAACATTGAAAAAAATATATTTTTTAATTTTTTCCTTGGTTTCCGTGCTCGCACGACACTGGAAGCCAAATTTTTTTTGCCTCGGAGGCAAGTTGTCCAATATGGACAAATTTTATATGGATTCTGGGGTTTTTGGGCGCTCTGAGCGTATCAGTAATGTCCGTTTGAGCCCAAAATGACCAAAAACAAAGGTCCCCCCTAAATCCACATAAAAAGCTTCTGAAACACTTCGACATAACACGAACAACGAGCAGCGAGATGGCTCTGATACCATGTTAGAATAGGAAAAACCCTATTCTCCCAAGAACACATGCATGCATAACCCTGTCACATGGAAGAAGCAAAGTACATAAGACAGGAAAAACTATGGAAGTCAAAAAGCCAGAGGAGACATCATATGCACAAGAAAATAATATATTAACAATATGTTTCAAGATGTTACAATGAGATGTGAAAAACTCCTTATGTAAAACAAAGAGGTGAATCCTTATAAAATGAATTACGAAACCCTAAAAGGGAAAACCTAAGGTTAGCTTAAGCAACTAGAGTGAATAGGTGAGTTAGTAATTTGATCATAATGATTTAATTAATAACCCAAAAGACTATTACTCTAACAAAGATCAATACAACGTCAGAAAGAAAAAGAGCAAAGTGGATCTGATAGGCAAGTAGTGTCATTCTATAGATCATTACTTTTGTTTTTTCCTAATAGTTGCAGCATGTCAAATCCCTTAGCAGGGTAGATCCTAACAAATCATTATTGTAAATCCTTTAACAGGGTAACTTCTTAATTAAAGTTTTGAAATCCTCTAGCGAGGTAGATCATAACATATCTAATTGTACTCCTAACAGTGTACTAGTCATTCCTAACAGCGTGAACCCTTAGAAAGGGTATTTGTAGCTCCTAATAGGGCAAACTCATTTACTGCACTAGTGGGCTTGTGGGTGTCATCCCCACCATGGTTTTTTCCTCTTACAAGGGTTTCCACGTGAAAAATCTTTGCATTATGTGTGATGTTTATGTGGATGCTCGATGTTATTTACTTCTATAGTGATTTCACCAATTACATGTTTCATTGTTTGGAAGTTGTTGATTAACTTTGTTTGATCGGTGGTGAAATTATTTAAGCACTTGTCGACACTGATTCACCCCCCCGCCCTCTCAGTACCTCTAAATGCTAACAAACTTTCACCATTTCTTTCTTCCTTATCGTTCACTCGTTCCCCTTTTGCACCACTACAAACTCATCACTGTTGGTTGTTTGCACGCCTCCTGGTAACCCTAATCGATCTAAACCATTTTCTTAACAATTATATTAAACCAATTGAACTAGAATCCTTTGATGTCAACATTTCTAAACAAATGTATTTAAAATATCTAGGAGAAGGGGCCTAGTTACCACCCATATTCTAATTATCTTCAATGAATTTCATTAATTAAAAGCTAACTAAAAAAATCATCTAGTAGGCTAATAACGGTCTATTGGTATGCTCAAAAAAAGAAGTTATTAATTAGACCAAATTTTAACTTTATTGGTACCAAAAGTACATGAGACATTTGTGCATAAGTATTAGATCAATGGTGCAAATTTTGTGGTGGTAAGGCTAACATGGAATATGTATTTTGATTAAGTTCAAAAAAATCTACTTCATAGAACTACCTATAAGCCAAATCAATAGCTATAAGCAATTAACTTACATATAAAAATAAAAAATAAAAATCTAGAAAATCTGATATACCATTTAAGAACCTAATCTACACCAAAATTAACACCTTACCCTTAAAGCCTATACTAATTTTTTATATTTAATTTCCAAAAGTGTAGGGGAAGCCAAAGGGTTGTAGCTCAATTGGTTGGGCACAATTGGTGAAGATGATGGTATGACTTTGCCATCCACCAAGGCTCAAACCCCCGGAGGCGTGTTTGGGCCAGGTTCGACCTCTATGTAATCCAATTGTTTCCATAAAAAAAAAAGTGTAGGGGAAGCTACAATTGACGGCCATGAAAAGAAAAAGAGAGATACCTCCATAAGAAAAGAACTGAACAAAACTGTACATTCGTTGATGTCATGTTTGCCCAAGAGAGGAGTGAAGGAGCCAGTTTAGGAGGCCGGAGGATGGGAAGAGCGGCTTAGGAAGAGAAAAAAATACTGGTTCATGGCTGCAGGGAGTGGTTTCATTTCTTACATATATGATTTTTATAATTTTTGTTTTAACTTGAAGTCTTCTCATTTCAGAAGAGAAATCCCATTTCCAAGTCGGCAGACACCGTGGACCACGATGCCTCTACAGGTTGCGGCCATGACCTCGCCCAACAACCGCGGTTCTTCTTTTAGGGTTTGTACCCTTTCACAGGGCCGATCCCTTTTTTTTTCCTTTTCTTCCTCATCATATCCTTTTTTTTTCAATTTTCTTCCTCATCATATCCATGTTTTTTTTCAATTTTCTTCCTCATCATATCTAATTGATTCTAAACTAATATATCAATTTTTCTTAAAATTCAGAAAAACATAGCTAAACAGAACAAAATATTTTCTAATTCTGAAATGTACAGAATAATCCACACTTCATCAATTTAGAAAAAGAGAATATCCATATGTATATCCAAACAATTATATCGGTGTGTTTTTTACCTTTTCTTCTCCTTCAGCGTACAGGGGTTGGAGATATTATCATACACAAGTCACCTAAGTTTCATTCTAATTGATTTCAAGCTAATTTTTTTTTTTTTTTTTTAAATCTGAAAAATTATAGCTAAACAGAACAAAAATGTTATACAATTGTGAAATATACACAGTAATCCACACTCAATCCATTTAGAAAAACAGTATTTCCATATTACATTCAATCTGTCTCTCCAAACAATTACATTCTATTTCAGATTTCAAAGATCCCTTCAGTTTTCTATTTATTTCCCCAATATGAGCTAAATAGGCCTATTCACATTCTGGGATCGCATCAAAACTTGAAGCATCAAAGGTAACAGAGAAGGGTCCAACATAGAATGTCAACTTCCCATTGCTCACCTTAACTGCAGATACAGGTAACCACAGAAATGAGACTTTAACCCTCACACCCTTCAAATTCCTCAATGATCCTGCACTTATATTCCCCATGATGTTCTTCTCATACTTGATCTGGTACCCTTCCCCTTCAACCTTGAAACTGCATACCCCATCCAGAAAAGCCTGAAAATTCCCATTTGGATGTAAGACATATCCTTTGGCATTTGCAGGCAGAATGCCCTTTGGAAAGTTGAAGGATTCCAATGCTTCATACACAGACATCTTATTGTCCCTAGATTTTTCTGAAATTATTCAGATTGAATCTACAATGTGTAAATTACCATTACTTATAACTCTTAAATAGTAGATCATTCATTTCAACTATACACAAGTAACTGTTCAAATATAAAGGATATTACTTTCAATATATTCGTTCTCCACTCATGGGAAAGAGTAAACAAAAGTAAAACAAAGTTATTCCTTTCTTCCTTAAGGGTCATGGAATAATCTATAGTCGGCAGATACTAGCTTTTTAAATAATGCATGTCTGAAAATACTGTAGATTAATTAGTTCAATGATGTAAAATCCAATACTGGAGTCACTATAATGACTCATCTGTCTTTACAATGACCATAAAACTCGTTGAGATTTCATATTACTGGGGAATCAATCTCTCCAGTCATTGAGAAGTTAAGAATTATAATCCCTGTACTATCATTCATGGGAATCAAGGATTACTCCACATTTTAATGTTTGATTCTCACTAGTTATTGCACAATGGATAATAATAGAATACAGGATTAAATTCTGTACCATTATTCTACTGGTCTTTGATTTAACATGTTACATAAATAGAATAGAAAAGGAAAGAAAAAATTATTTTATAATATATAATATAAAAAGTCTTAATATGAATTTAAAAATACTTTTTATAATATGAGATTTGAATTTTTAATTTTTTCAACAACACAAATTCAAAGCCAACCCAAACTGCAGAGAATAATTTAAAAGTCACAGATGCTATTCTTTTATAGTACTGGCTGTTCAGAATGAATGTACACCATCTTACACAAATTAATATCATTTGCATGTAGACCATCTTAACAATTTTCAGCCAGTGATGGAAAACCAGGTGGAAAAGTGTCTCTCCATTTCCTTTTCACAATTTTTTTGTTAGTGATTGTTGGTTGATTCATACAGAATAAATTTCAGATTTTTTTTAGCTTTCTAAATTTAAATTTACGAATGTTTGCAATGTTTCTAGAATCTTTGACGAATGTCTTTATGAACAAGAGCCGTTTTAAAATCTTTCAATAATAATGGAGGGGGAATATATCAGTTCTTACATAAATTATTTATCTATTGATGGAATTTTTTCCAATGTTAAGGTAAAATTTTATTGTGATCTAATTGGCAGCTGAGCATGATCTTCACTGTGAAGGCGAGGCTTTTTTTTTTAAATTTTTTTTTTGAAAATTTATGTTTTATTTTAAAGAATTTTTAGAGAACATATTGATGTATCTATTAGTTTTTATAGAAATTGAAATAAAATTAATTGATTTAATAGAAAATCAAGATCTTTGTCATATTTATTTTGGAAGTACATGTCTCAAATATTGACTACATGTTTCAAAAATTGCATATCTTAATTTCTTTTGAAAATTTGGTTTTTAATTTAAAGACTTTTTGGAAAACATATTGAAGTATCTATTAGTTTTTAGAGAAAATGAAATAAAATTAATTGATTTAATGGAAAAGGGTCTTTGCTATATTTATTTTGGAAGTACGTGTCTCAAATATTGACAATTTATTCTTATTTTTTAAAGGTTTTTTCAAGACCGGATTTTCAAATTAGTTAATTTTTTGAACAATTTTTTTTTGGAGGTTTTCAATTTGTTTTGATTTGATTTGTATGATTTATTACCAAATTATTGATTTTCTACAATGACAGCCTGCAACAAGAATAAAAAAAGAACGTTGTCACTCTTGAAAAAATATTAGATAAGAATGTTGTAGAAATTGAAGGTATTACTCCTAATGAAAAAATATACAAAATTAAAGAATAAACTTCAACATATAATCAATAGAAAATAATTTAAACCCATATTCAATGTATTAAAATTAACTATTCAATTATAAAATACTTGAATCATACAAAATCCACCTAAATTTCTTTTGAAAAACAAAAATAAAATCTACATAACTAAGATATGTAATAATCCATCCATATTTAATCAATTGATTAAAGCAATATCTCATATTAATACAATATAAGAATTATTTCATGGTTTTTTATATGCATATTACAATCAGTCTGTATATCCAAACAATTGGATGCTGCTTCAGACTCTAGGACATTCAGTGTTTTTTTTTGTTTGGGTCAGTGGATTAAGCAGTTTTCTGTATCTCCTGCATGTATTAGATGGGGCTATTCACAAGTAGGGGTGTCATCAAAACTGTTAGCATCAAAGGCAGCAGAGAAGGGTCCAACATAGAACTTCAACTTTCCCTTGCTCACCTTTACTGCAGACACATCCAACCACACAAATGACACTTTGACCCTAACACCCTTCAAATGCTTCAATGATCCTGAACTTATATTCCCCATTATCTTCTTTTCATAACTGATCTGGTACCCTTGTTCCTCAATCTTGATGTTGCATATTCCATCCAGAAATACCTGAAAATCCCCATCTGCATGTAAGACATATTCCTTGGCATTTGCAGGTAGAATACCCTTGGGAAAATTGAAGGATTCCAATACTTCATACACAGACTTCTTATCATCATAGCATTCTGCAGAAATCATGAATGCAGAAAAACACAGGACTGCTAATGCCAGAGCTCTCAGTTGTATACAAATTATCATATTCAATTGCCTTAGTGGGTCTGCACCAAATGTTTATAAAATTGATTCCATTATAAGTATATAGGTTAATGAATTTTTCAGAAGAGGTTTATGTGTAAAGAGCTTGCATAACTTGCTGAAAAGGTGTGCTAAAAGGCTATGAAACATGAATTTAAGTGCTTATCATTGGAATATAGAAAATGGATATTCATAGACAATCCAGATGACATCATCCACGGCTTAGAGCGCATTCCAAGGACCTCGGAGTGCATCTGCACCGTTCCGTACAATATTACAAGGGATTTGGGCAACTTTAGGCAATTCTAACAAAAACTAAGTTTGCGTGTGGATCATTGCAACCATTTTCATCAAGTAATGTAATATTAAGGGAAAGTAAAATTCCATTGTTATCACAATCTTTGCTTGTCACTGCATAGTGTTTGATTCGTACAAGATAAATTTCAGGCCTTTGTTTTAGCTTCCTAGTTTTAAAATTGATGATTGTTTGATATGTTTCTAGAATTCTTGATACATGGCTTCATGAAAAAGAATCGATTTAAAATGTCTAAATTAAAGTTGGAGGAGAATAAGAAAAGTTTAATGTAAAATAATTAAATTATGAAACATTAATTTGGCTTAAAGTAATGAATTGATATTGATAGGAAAGTTAATTTTAGAATTTTAGTGCTTTATCAAAAAATTGTCAAAACTTGTTGGTGCTCTATTTTATTTTGTATTTATCTAAAAGTTTTACCTTTGTATTTATGAAAGTGAGCATATATGGACTTAATCTTTAGTTGTAAGTGAATTAGTATGAATATGATGCTTGGAATTCATTTGCCTTTGTATTTGCGCTTTGAATCTCATTGATGACTAGTGGTGTTTAGAAACATTTTTGAGGAATATACTAGATTGTACAAGGATCATGTTCTCCCTAATCAAACATGTAGAAATTCTCCTTCAATAACTTTAGAATAACAAAATAAGACAACAAGCAAGTGTGCAATAGCCTCAGGATGATGGTACAAGCTAGCGTTATCCTATTAGGATGTCCTATAATTATGTTATGATGCTCTCATATGAATGCTCTTTAATAATCTAACGTGATTTCAACACAAATAAATGCATGTCATTAAATACAACAAATAACGCTAAGTTCAACATAGATCTGTGCTAGGTTATCTTCTAATGTATTAAGAGGAAATTAGAAATATTTAATGTCAACTTAATTTAAACAGTTTATCTTCACTACTACAAATATGACTTAGGTCAAGTTCGCACCAACAAACCTAATTCAAGATGATGATGTGAGATCTATGGATTAGGAACAATTTCTTATGATGATGATGATGATGATGCAAAAGGAATAATGTCATGAGCCAAATTTACACAAAAATATATCACTCAAAAATTTATTATTGCATACAAAAGATTATAATCAAAGAAGACCCCAAGGGCACTGCTCTTTGTGCTCATCTAAAGCCTATCAAGCCCTCTTTGTGAGATCCCTTCCAGTTGTGAATTGGTAGTAGCACCTATGTTCCTTTGATCACCATAGTTTGGTAAGCATTTCCCTCAAGGAATATTAGTTTTGGTTCTTATTTATGTATTCCAAAATCAACTATCAAAAATACTTTAGAACCATTCAATCATTTTCAAATTTCAACAATACATACATTATTTTAGAATTGTAAGTCTAATAACATGAAAGAGTTGTGTCATTCGATGAAAATTTCCAAGCTACCACTCTAGATGAATTTAATTTAATTTAATTGGATTGAAAATAGAATGAAAAGTAAAGACATAAAAGAAGGAAAATACTACATGATGAAATAAGAGTTGTCACCTTGATGACAAAATGATATTACACCACTGGCTAATAAATAAAGTTTTGATTGTAGTTCCCTTCTTTTTGAAGATGTAGTTTCAAATGAAAGTATTTGAAGCACTCTAGAGGTCCATTTTGTTATTTCCAAAGATCAATGGTGTGTGGGCAATTTTGGATTTGTTAATTTGACAACTTCAAAATGTTGCACTATTGGTTCATGAGAAACATGTAAGCATGCAATGGTTCCATCACTCAAAAAAATATTAAAGAAAAATTTGATATTGTAGGAAACCTGACAAATTTGTTAGGAATATGGTGTTCTATGTCTTGCACAAGAAAGAATTATTTAATTATATATAATAAATATTTATTTTATGTGCATTATGAGCAAGTGTGTTTATAGCCACATTAAATATTTATTTGGGTCTTTTAAATTAGTGTATTGCACATGAAAAACATTTAATATTTAATAATATCAAAAAGTACATGTAGGTCATTGATTTTGTGTAATTGTAATTTTGAGGAATATGGTTTTAGGTTACCATTTGATTATTTTGTATGAGATTTGATTCCATAAAATGAAGGACTTATTTTAAATTCTCCTCACATCATCCAATAATAACATGAAAACATTTACACTATTTTTTCATATGATATTAGAGCAATGCATAATTTGTGCTTGTGAAATGGTGAAAATATGAGCCTTTTTGTGCTTGTGAAATGGTAGAAATATGAGCTTATGGCATTTGAGGTAGACCCACATGTTAGCATGTCATGGTAGTCAATATGAGATCATGTCCTTTGCAAATCTATCTCGAGTGTACTACTGCATTTGATTCTTTGTCTTACGCAATTGTGCACAAAATTATAGGCATTATCTAGCAAAAGGAAATGAATTGGAGTCATTTGTTGGCTACTTCTAGTTTTGTCTATTACAAGGGAGTCAGGGCTGTAAATTCATTCAAAATACTAAAATATGAATACATGAAGGATTCCTAAGCGATAATATTATGAAATATTTTGAAGATTTAGATGACATAGGATTTGACATATTGTTTTTTGTATTAATCATAAAAAAAACAAGAGTGTTGTCCCTTCCAAAGCCACAACCCAAAGGTGTCATGTAATACCTCGCCAAGGAACCCTCAAAAACCAACAGTTCAAATACACACTAACAATTTTTTTTTTGAAATAATAAGATAAAATATCCATAACGTAGTGCAATAACAACCAAATGCATAAGAATAAATATAGCTTCAATGATCCTCAAACAATCACACATAAGCGGAAGACTAAATCAATTCCAAAGGTTCCATGCAAAACCAAACACTTAGCAAGAACAAAAAGGACACATTCAAGCCATCACATGAGGGTCCAGAACATGTCCCCGAACCTCATGGATCGAGACTGAACCAACGCCAACGATCGTCAATCGAGGAGACTAATCCATCCTTGTTACAAATCAATTACAAGATATAATTTAAGCCTAAAAAATGAAAGTGGTCATAAAAAGATCATAACAAATCAGAATTATGACTATGAATATACGGAAGGTATCCCAAAGAAAAAAGGTATCCAAAAATGAAATTATATTTCTGACAGACCCTCAAGAAGTGTCCACTATTTCATATGTGTTAAACTATATGTGCTAAAACTCAAGACATATGTGCTAAAATAGGAGGTGTATACACTACTTTGGGAGGCATATGCAGTAAAATATTAGGCATATACACTAAACTATTAGGCATATGCGCTAAAATGCCCTGTAAAGAGAAAACTGGCCTAAAAACATATCAGGAAGGGGTTTTCTCAATGTGACAATCGGTTAGGCTTGTCAACACCAACGTACAACTTAAAGTACAATATTGTAAACATATCCTTACTCCAACCTCTTGGTGTATCATTTTTTGTGAAACCAACTGGTTTGGCGTATTGGTTGTGTATTGGTTGATGTGCACTAATATTTCTATATGTTTCGATTGAGGTTGTCACCGATAGCCTTCGATGAGTTTTCTTCATTGGATAAAACATGTGGTTGATTGAATTGATCCTATTTGGATGTGTATCCTTTGTATTTTTTCAGTCCTAGCCATGTGTGTTGGTTCCTGAAAAGGATTTACACTTAAAAAGCTACTAGTACACTCTTCAATATATTCTATAGAGAAGCCAACTCCAATTATCAAATTATTAAGGGGACTGAACCAACTAATAGGGATACTAAACTATCCCTCTAGACTTTAGGTTTTGCAAAACCAAGGGGGGACTCCCTTTAATTCCTTTGAATACACACTAAACCCATGTTTGGCATTAATACAAGCACAAATCGCATATAAGGCTCAACATACCTGAGACATACTAGATAATAGCTAATTATCCATTGAACATCAACCTTGCTTGGAGCATGAGATGAAATATACCATAGCTAAACTGGAAAATGAAAATAATTCTATCAAAAGATGGGATAATCAGATACCCTGAATCAATAATCTATAACAATTTCAACAATATTAGATCAATGCCTTATCCATTGGGTAATATTCTAAGTTTCTAACTTCTTGTACAAAGACATAAACTACGACTGATCCAAGACTTAAATTATTATTGCCTTACAATAATATCTTTCATGTAATCCAAAACTAAGAAATTCTTATAATGATCCTTATGCGAACCCTATGAAATCATGAATTAATTTTTAGCATTTTAATTGATCCTTGATCAAAGCTTAGAATTAAAACATACACATATAAACAATATGTAGTGAATTGAATGGGAAATTTGAATTTGTTAAATTCACAACTCATAGAATCAACACAAAGGAGAGAACCAATCAATATTATATTTCATTGATTTCAGAAGCATCATCTTGATACATTAATTTGTCCACTAAAATACTACTCAATATGATTAAAACTCCAATACTAAAACATATATTTTCTTTGTCAATTGTTATATGTATTCAACTACACTGGTTAAACCTGACTAAGTATCAAGTAATTCTACTTGAATTTTGGACAAAAATTCTCAGCCCCTTCCTAAGTGATCTTTTAAATCCTTTTATAGAGTAAGGATTGCAACAAGCTAAATATCACTTCAGGAAAAAATACATTGGATTGCTTAACAATAATAAAAGCCAAGTAAGACTTCTTCAAATATTCAAATTTTGCAACGTGGGAGTTGGCTTCAATAAAATGACATCTACCACTTTTTTTGGAGGTAATAAAATACAATTTATTTGAGTTGTGTAGGATACCTGCATCTTTTGATGGCAAATTCAAGGTACCTATTCAAATAATTGTTCTCCCTGTAAACAAGCTCAAGTGCCATGTCAGTAACCAACTGTAAAGAGACAAATTTGGTGATTTCTCAACTACTTAGACAACCTTATTTTTATTCATGTCCATATCCCACACGGAGAATTCCCTATCTGTTGGCCACTCAAAGGATTTGACATTCTCTATCTGGATAACAACTTCATTCCATCAAGCATCGGTTATGGCCCTTGCATCTGAGATGAACTTAACAAGATCCACCTCATCTTTATAAAGATTATCTATTACTTCATTGAAACCACGTGTATCGATATCCTTTTTAAAAGTCAATAGTGTCTCAATGCTCTCCACAATTAAATCAAAGTCCCCTATCCATGTAAGGATGTCCTTTAGCTTTCCTTCTTTATCATAAATGCTAGGGAAGTAAGCATTATATGATTCTATAAATATTTGCAATTTCCCTTTTATTATTTGATCTTTTCCTGTAAAGAAAGTCACTAATGTACTAAGTGTACCCAACATATCTTTAGTATCTATAATCTTATCAAGCATATCAGGCCTGTATACCAGAATTGCTACAAGCTTCTCCATTGACATGTTCCTTCCTCACCATAGAGTAAGAATAGGATTCAGGAAATCCATGGCTTCTGCACATTTTCCCTCAACAGATTGTAGGGATACATGAGAGTTTTGAACAATACTTAGTTTATTCTTCAAATTGTCAACCCAATTCTATAGGATCTCAATCAATACTTTGATTCCCGAAGTATTATTTTCCTCTTCTATTTCCTCTATCCTATCAGCATATTTATACAACCTCTCATCAAAATCAATAGGGATAGAAATATTTGAGTCAGAAGGGGTAAACTCGCCAATAGTCTCTACATAAGCATCCACCCTTTCACTAACAGTAGGCATGTTGGCTAGCTTTTCAATTAGCTCAGCAATCTTTTCTTCTAGCATAGCAATTAACATAAGCTTCCCTTCATATTCTTTGGATATCCTAATAAGGTTGTTGTATGTCTTTTCAACCCTCTTCTCCAAATCCTTTGCCTTAGCTATGTTCAAGAAAGACACATGGGTTAATAGGTCTACAATCTCCACATTTCGCACATTCTGGATATTCCAGATGAGCTTGTTACCCTACCTCTGATCGTGTATGCCAAGTATCTTTGGCTTCTATGTGGCAGGGGCAAGTGACCAAATTTCCAACACCTTGCTCCTTAGGTCAAAACCCGAGCCTCTTATGAAATCCACAACCTTGACCTCAAACTTGAAGATATGATCTATTTGTTTTCTTATCTGGTCAATTAGGAAGGATGATTGCATATCCCATCTAGGAAGTAGAAGCATACCACTTCTTTTCACCAATTCTCTTGCCTCTTTCACAGATAGTGTATGACTGTCATGATCATATTCCTGCAATACTTTTACCAATATTTCTTTGTTTTCCTTTGTATCATCTTCAGGACCCAAATTAATTTTCATTTTATTTTCCTTTAACTTAAAAAGGAAACTCTTAAACTCCTCAGTCTGGATGAAGTCATCATCTTGCATGCACAAACTAGACAGCAACAACCTATCATCTATTTTGGTAACCAGTGCTATACTTGATTCCCCAGCTCCCTCACCTTCTAGTGGCTTTTGTGCATCCCTCATAGACTCTCTGATCTCATGGGAATAGGGACCTTTCTCAGTAACTACTGCTTTAGCAATATCTTTCATTACCTTAGGATCATGTTCAATTTTCTATCTTTTGGTTGCTGGCCTTTAAGAAGATTCAACTTCATCTCCCTCCTCTACTTCCACATAATATTCTCTCATGAATGGTACATCTTCATGAGATGACTCAACATCCACAGGGTTAAACTTGGCCTCTGCTCCTGTAGGTACATTAGGCATGTTCTCCATTATCTCATCATATTTCCCTAGTAATGTTTTCATCTTATCCCAATATCCGAGCTCTTGATAAAAACCAAGGAAGAGGGATCCATTTCTTTGAATTCCCTTTCAACTCTTTGCATATCATTCCATTTTCTTCTTTTCTCAGCCAACTCATCAGGAATAAATGAGTTTCTGATAATATCCTCCTCAGACAATGCCTCATGAAGTGGCAAAGAAACATTTGCCATCTCTTTCAAATTAACTCTCATAAATCCCTCAGGATCACACACTCTCATCTTTACAGTAAATAAATATGTGATGCCTCAAGAAATCATTAAGGGGATCCACAACCCATTTCCCTATGTTGAAATCACCTACTACCCATAGCCTAGGTATAAAATTTCCCTTCTTCTTCTTTGGACCTAGGTATTCCTTGTCAACCATTGCTAATTTCCAAATAAACTCAATAATTCTCACCCTAAGAGAGACATTTTTGGGTAAAATGTGAGGTGGCTGAGGACACCCAAAACCCCTAATAATTGTAAAATTCTAAAAAAGGAAAGCATCACCCCAGTTATACCTTATAGTCCCCTTACTATTTGCATGTAAAGGTCTAATCATTCTTCTGCAATCAAGAGGGATTCTATCCTCTCTTTCCCCTAACATATCTCTAATAGGGTCTATAATCCAATTTACAAAATGTAAAAATGAAGAAGATTAAGTAGTACATTCTCATACACTTATCCACAGTTGAACTGGCATTGGCATAACCATATCCTCCTTCTATAGGATCAACTCCTTATCCATCTTGTCAGCATTGTAAAATAGAATGAGATGTATGAGGATTGAATAATGCTTAAAGTCAATCTTGGAAGGATTGGTTTGAATAGCATCCAGGTCATTTTGAATTTTTTTGACTATGTAGCCCACGTATGCATATTCCTTATTCACATTAGGGTGTTAAATCTCCATAGCCAACATCAGAAAATCTTCAACTACTGTCTTCCCTCCTTCTCCCAATACTTTACACAGACCATTACCGTATACTTGAAGTAATTATGGAAAGTGTCTAGATCAAAAGGCTCCTTCACATTGTCTAGAATTGGTATAGGCCTTCTTCCTTCCCTGGGCATGAACTTGGGAATTGCATTCTTCTTTAAGACATTCTTGTGGAAATGACACTGCCTTTTTTCTTTGTCCACGTCTATGTCCATGCTCATAGATCTAGAGATGCCAAATGCTTCTACGAAGATATCTCTATCAATTCTCACTAGAGAAGCTTTTTCTTTCTTCCTAATGAATTTGGTGAGTGGGAAATAATGTTTTTCCAATACCTTTACTAGGTCAACATCTATGAAGACATCAGGAACAATCTATTTATCCATGTTTAAAATCCATGGATTGCACACGGGGACATCTTTCACTCTATTATTGAAGAAGAATAGGAAAAGAGAGGAATTAGTAGAACTAGGAGTGTCTAGGTTCTTGCACCGAGAACAAGTTTCCTTTCATGCCTGATCATTAGGTGATAATGCATTCGATGAACCTGGCAGAAGTTCTACCCATTCTTCTAAACATTTATCCTTCTTCTGCTTCCCTGCAGATGCTGATTGAGTAGACGTGCTTTATTCTATCCTTTTTCATAATAACAAACTTCTGAAACCAGACAGAAAATCTTCTCTGATGCACTTCTTCTCTCCGCAAATGCAATGTCTTAATCTCAAGGCAATCTTGCTATATCACAAAAAACAAGATTAGTGATTGGATACACAAATGATGGCTATGGATACCACTTTAAAGTTCCTTTTCAAGTACCAACTCTTTTTCCATCAACTCACCATTAATTTCATATATTCATAATAACTATGGTTAGCTGCAGAAAGAAAACGGTCATGTCATCAGGCCATGAATTTACAAACCTTGAGAAATTTAAAAATCATTTGAAAAATATGCTAGCACATCTAGCAATTCTTTGTCGTGTCAATATTATATTTGGCCCAGACCCCACTTGTCACTTTTCAACTCAAGTCAACTATCTTCATGGCATCGAGCTTGGATTTATGACCTAAAATCATATATTGTGATCTTGTGAAAAACTGTAACAATGACCTTCACATGGTCGCAACCTTCAAAGTAAACTACATCATAACCTCATGACCTTGCACCAATAGTTATCCTTAACCTCTTCACATGGTCGCAATATTTAAAAGTTTAAGCCAAATAATCCTACGACCTTGTTCCATCTGTTGATCATGATACTCTAGACATGTGGAAACATCTCGCAACACCGCAAGCTAACAAGAAAATCCCTTTCAAACCTTGAGATGCCATGACAAAGAATTTTACTTAAAATATCCTATAGATATGTGGCAGTCTCTCGCACTACCACAACCATCTTCATAACCTTCATAAAAGACTTGTGATCTTGTGGCTAATAGTAAATGTTAGTTAGTTTGTAAAAATGGGACACATGGCACCTCTACGCATGTTCACACCTTAAAGACTTGATCGTCAAAATCACTTGCGAACCTGTGAAAAACTAAACTTAACTATTAGCAAAAGGCTATCACATGGTCGCAATCATTTGGAACTAATTTCTTATTATCATTCAACCTTGAAAAATTCTTAACTTAACTGCCAGACTTAACCTCAGTGAAAGATCACAACATTAAAACTTAACCAAACTACTAACTCGTGACAGTGCACTACACCTTAACTTAATCGTCTTGCAAGGTCACAACCATTTGGTATAAGAAGATAAGACTATCATGACCATGTGACACAAACTAATTTTAACTATCACAAGATCACAATCTTAAAATGTTAACTTAATCAAACCTTGTGAACTCTCGCTTAACAGTTAGACAGACACTGCTAACTTGCATACATGAAAACCTTGACCAGAAAAGACTTGCGACATAGCGATAAAGCACAAAAAAGGTATTTTGACCTTAACTGACTGCCATGGTAGTTTGTAAAGACAAATAGGATAACACCATCTTTGACTTAGGACATTTTTCCCAAATCAATTTATGACTTTCATTTTCTTGATAGATGAAATTTTTTAACAAGGCCAAAAGAAAATAATTTTAAATTATGAAGAAACTTTAACAAAGACCTAGCCAAATTTTGTAGCCCTAACAATGTGTTGATCATATCCATTGGATCTAATTTCTTTGGAGATAGTGTAGCATGTTCTCTTAAGAGAGGCATATTGTAATGTTTAAGGTGGTCCTCATTTCATTCCTTACCACCACGAGAATGTCTTGGTGCGACCTATTTTAAATTGTCTAGCTGACCTGATGGATCTCATCATGCTTTATAAATAAGGGCAAGGAGTTTAGGTTTTTGGGTGTATCTGGATTAGTATATGTATCTATATCAATAATTGTATCTGATACAAATCATGTGTGGTGATATGTGAAGTGATTGCGAATCTATTTGCAGGATATTTGTGTTTGTGTGTAGCAGTGTATTGATCTCAACGATGGATTATATGTCTTTTCATATTTTTTGGTTGTGAGCCTTATTATATAGACAATGAGCCTTATTGAAAATTATCCTTAGTGTATCGACAGGGAGTCTTAGTATATCAGTAGGGAGCCTTATTGTTTTGGCAGTGAGCCTTGTTGTTTTGGCAATGAGCCTTATTGTACTGAAAATGAGCCTACTTGTAGTGAGCACAACTAGCAGTGAAACTTTGTAAAAATAACCATACCGATGTCACCTTAATAGTCATTTTACATTTCATGAGAATTATCTTCTCTATGGTTTTTCCCAATTTGGATTTCCACCGAAATCCTAGAGTTCTCCGTGTCAGTGTTTCTGTGTTCTTAATATGTAGATGTTTGATGTGCTTAACCGAAAAATCTAAAGTTTTTAATACTTTTTTTTTGTGAGTTGACCGACAGAGGAAAAATTTTATAAGTTGTGTGGGAATAATTGATTTATCCGCCCTCTTATTTGTTTGGCATGTTCAACAATTGGTATTAGAGCTTGATTCCTCGGTCAAGAGCTTAACAGTTTGAGGCAGATCTGATGGCACACAAATTGACAATCCCTTTTTTTGATGGATATGATTATAGTTCATGGAAATATTAGATGAAAGGATGCTTGGTATCGATTGGTTACAAGACCTAGAAGCATGTGGATACCAAGTATGTATTTCCTTATAACGGGCTTAACATTCAGGACAAAATTGAGATCTATGAGGAAAATGAAAAGCCAAGGTATGCTATTATTAGAGCTTTATCAAAGACTGAATTAGCAAAGGTCATTTCTTTAAAGATTTATTATAAAGTTGTGGAAAAGTTGAAAGAGATTTATCTGGGGAATGACAGAGTTATGTTATCTGAGAAATTGACAGCTAAGATACATTATGAGAATTTGAGAATGGAAGATAGTGAAGATATCAAAAGCTATTTTAAGAAGGTTAAGAATGCAGTGAATGAATTCAAGAACCAAGGAGGCACTATTACCGATCAATACTTTGTGGAGAATATCTTGATGACATTACCAGACAACTTTTTGGATAATATCTTGACAATTGAAGTGGTGTATGATCCAAATAATTTTACTAAGGAATAGATGTTTGGCACCCTGATAAAATTTGAGTTAAGAAATTTTGGAAGAGATAAGAGCAAATCTGAAATGGAATTCAAAGCAAAAAATCAAATCATGATCCTGATGGTGATGTTGAAGAAGAATTTGAATCAAAATTTGCAAGGAGATTAAAGAAAGGTATCGAAAATTATAAAGGTATATTACCCCTTAAATGTTTTAGATGTGGTAAAATTAGTCATTTGGTAACTAGATGTCCAAAGAAAGGTCTTGGAAAAAAGTTTAAGAAGTTCAATAAGAAGGCTTTCTATGTGAATGAATATGCTAGTATCTCAAATGATGAATTAGAGACAAAAGATTATTTATTTTATGTTGAAGAGGAAGATAAATAAAAATTTGATATTACTAACATCTGTGTTGAAATTGACCATGGTGTTAAAACTTTTTTGTATGTTAGAAGAAATAAAAATGAACGGTCGATTAATAGTGGTTGTTCTCATCATATGACCGGAGATAAAAGTAAATTTGTGTCACTTAGCAAGTATGATGGTGGTTCTATTAGATTTGGTGATGACAAAGCAACTTACATTGTTGGTAAAGTCTCTATTTCTTTTCATGGAAATAGTAACACTGACAATGTCTATTAAATGAAGGGTTTGTATCGCAGTTTGTTGAGTGTTGGACATATGTGTGAAAATGGATATAATGTCATTTTCAAAAATGAAGGTTATGAAATCATGAAAAGATCAGGAGACCTAATTTCAATCGAGAAAAGAACATGAAGGAATGTGTACCATCTAGGAAGAGTGTCAGAAGGATGTTGTTTCCTATCTCAGACCGATGACAACTGGCTTTGGCACCCTAGGATATGTCACATAAACTTTGATAACCTGGCAAGAATAAGCTCATCTCGTGTAGTGAGAGACCTACCTAGACTGCATAAACCAGAAAACATTATCTGTAAGGGTTGTCAAGAAGGGAAGTAGAGAAGAGAATCATTCAAGGTAAAAGACTATTTATCTACTGGTGTACTGGAGATTGTGCACACCGATATTTGTGGTCCTACTAGAACAAGGAGTTTTCAAGGTGAAAGGTACTTTATACTTTTTATTGATGACTATTCAAGGATGACATTGGTTTCTTTTCTTAGAGACAAATCTAAGGTATTTGAGAAGTTCAAGATATTTAAGGCTAGAGTTGAGATTAAGTGTGGTAGAAAGATTAAGTGTTTGATATTTGACAAAGGAGGAGAGTTTACATCTGATGATTTTGAAAGTTTTTGTGAAAATCATGGTATTAAGAGATATTTTTCAGCAACAAGAACACCCCAGTAGAATGGTGTTGTAGAAAGAATGATTAGGACAATTCAAGAAGTAGAAAGAACTATGTTTAAGGAGGCAAGTCTATTGGAAATCAATTGGAGAGAAGCAGTACATATTGTTGTGTATACATTTAACAAAAGTTTTGTACCAGAAGAAATATGGGAAAACTTTGTATGAGTTATGGCATGGAAGAGCACCTATAGTTAAGTACTTCAAAATATTTGGTAGCAAGTGTTACATTCAAAAAGACGAAGACAATCTTGGGAAATTTGATAGAAAAGCAGATGAAGGAATATTTATGGGTTATTCTACAAGAATAAAAGCATATCAGTGCTACAAAAAGAGACAAAAAAATTATGGAGAGTGAGAATGTGAATTTTGATGAATAATTTCAAAAGGTCCCTGAGTGACACATTGAGTATGAATCTGATACAAAGGACAAAGGAAAAAAAGGAAAAAAAAAAGAAGAAGAAGATAATCAACCGGCACCGACATCTACAACTAAGAAACCAAGGTATGTACATAAGAATCATTTAGAGAATCAAATCATTGGAGATAAGAATAGAGGAGTTGTTACCATAATTAAAGCATCTCAAGATCATACTTTATTATGTTTACTGTTGGAGATTGAACCCAATTCTATAATAGAAGTGTGCAATGATTAGAGCTGGATTAATACAATGAAGGAATAACTCAGTCATATAGAGAAGAATTAGACCTAGGAATTGGTGCCCAGAATGACAAACAAGAATATGATGGGTATAAAATGGGTTTATTGAAATAAGCTAGAGGAGAATGGAAAGGTTGTGAGGAACAAGGAGAGACTGGTATGAAAGTGTTACTCACAAATTGAAGGCATTGAATTTGAAGAAACTTATGCCCTTATTTCTCAGATGGAAGCTATTAGGATATTCTTGGCATTTTCAACATTCAAAAGATTCAAGGTTTATCAGATGGATGTCAAGTTTTTGTTCCCAAATGGAGAACTAAAGGAAGAAGTGTACATTGAGCAACTGCAAGGGTTCAGATCAGAATCAGACCCTGATGCAGTTTGTAGGTTGAAAAAGGAAATGTATGGATTTATGAAGGCACCTAGGACCTAGTATGGAAAATTGGATAGATATCTAATCAGTCAAGGATTCAAGAAAGGTTGGGCATACAACAATCTACACTTCAAGATACTTTTAGACAAAATTTTGATTGTTGTTGTGTTTTTGACGATATCATCTTTGAAGGCAAAGATGATCTATGCAAGAATTTTTATGAAGAAATACAAAAGGAATTTTAAATGTACATGATTGATGAATTGAATGTATTTCTTTGATTGCAAGTAAATCAGAATGACAAAGACATTTTTATTTCTCAATCCAAGTATGTGAAGGAGTTACTGAAGAATTTTGGCTTAGAAAATTCAAAACTTGTATGTACTCCCATTGTTACCATTTGTAAGTTAAATAAGGAGGATGATTCACTAAAAGAGGGTGCAACAAAGTACATATCAATTATTGGAGGATTCTTGTGCCTAAATGATACCAGACCACATATCATGTACACAATATGTTTGGTAGCCAGATTTCAACAAGAAACAAAAGAGTCACATGTTATGACAGTAAAGTTTTCAGATACTTGAAAGGAATAGAAGATATGGGATTATGGTATATGAGGGAGTCAAATTTTTATTGATGGCGTATACAAATGCAGATTGGGTAGGTTGTTTGGAAAACAGAAGGAGAACCAGTGCCCGAGCATTCTTTCTTGGCTCCCAGTTAATTTCTTGGTCGAGAAAGAAGGAGGATTTGTATCGTTATCTATTGTTGAATCAATATATATTGCAACATCCTTATGTTGTACTTATGTATTATGGAAGAATCAGACCTTAAAGGATATAGGAGTTAGTTTTGATGAAACAATTCCTATCATGTGTGAAAATAATGATGCTATAAGTATGTCAAAGGATCTAGTAATGTATTGCACAGCAAAACATATTGATGTATGAGATGTCACTTTATCAGAGAGAAGGTTGAGGAATGTGCAGTTAAGCTTGAGTATGTGCCCACAAAGGAACATATAGAAGACATATTCACCAAAACTTTGTGCAAGGATAATTTGGAGTATCTCGGGGGGAAGCTGGGAATTTTGCCCCTTCCTAATGATCACTAGATGCACCAATGTGTGCATTGGTCTAGTGCTTTGCATTTTATTTTTTTTGGATTAGTTCTTAGTGGATTTCTTGTAGGGGGAGAAAAGTATATTAGTAATGGGGAGATTGTTGGTCCCTTTATCATTGTTGTCAAAGTGGGAAAATTTTGGAGAAAGGTTAAAGTTTGTTTCTGTGCCTTTTTATTGATGAATGTTGCCATCAATGGAATAGGGGGAGATTGTTAGAATGTGAGGTTGATGTAATATATGTTGTTTTCATTAATATTTTCATTGATGTCAACATATCCTTACTCTAGCCTCTTGGTGTATCGATTGTTGTAAAACCAAATGGTTTGGCGTATTGGTTGATGTGTACTGAAAGTTTTGTATGTTTCGATTGAGGTTGTAACCAATGGGATTTGGTGAGTGTTCTTCATTGGATGCAACATGTCGTTGATCAGATCGATCTAATTTGGATGTGTATCCTTTATATTTTTTCGTCCTAGCCATGTGTGTGTAACGTGTTGATCATATCCATTGGAACCAAGTGCTTTGGAGACAGTGTGGCATGTTGGCTTGAGTGAGGCATCTTGTAATGTTCAAGGCGGTCCTCATTTCATTCCTTACCACCACGGGAATGTCTTTGTGTGACCTATTTCAAATTGTCTGGTCGACCTGGTGGATCTCATCATGCTATATAAATAAGGGCAAGGAGTTCATTTGTTTGGGTGTATCTGGATTAGTATCTATATCTGGATAATTATATGTATTTGATAAGATTCACACATAGTGATATGTGAAGTGATTGTGAATCTATTTGCAAGAGATCCATGTTTGTGTGTAGAAGTGTGTTAATCTCAGCAGCGGATTCTATCTCTTTCCATATTTTATGGTTGTGAGCCTTATTATATCTGTAGTGATCATTATTGGCAGTGAGTCTTAGTATATCAACAGTGAGCCTTATTGGTTTATCAGTGAGCCTTTTTATTTTGGAAGTGAGCCTTATACTACTGGTAGTGAGCCTACTTTCAGTGAGCACAATTGGCAGTGAGCCTTTGTAAAATTCACCATACCGGTGTCACTTAACAGGTGTTTTACATTTCATAAGAATTATCTTCTCCATGGTTTTTCCAATTTGGGTTTCCACGTAAATCTCGGTGCTCTATGTGTTGGTGTTTCTGTGTTCTTAATATGTAGATGTTTGATGTGCTTAATTGACAAATCTAAATTTATTAATATTGTTGTTTGTGAATTGACACACATAGGAAAAGTTTTATGTTATGTAGGAATAACTGATCCACCCCCCTCCTCCCTCTTAGTTATCCAGCTTGTCCAACAAAAGGTTCACATCTGGTGAAAGGTGAACCTGATCTGGATACATTTTCAAAGTTCTTTTTCTAGTGTCTAATGCCAGATACAATTTTCTTGTTTGAGGGTGGACCAATGGATTGGCACTCAAAGCATAAAAATGAATATAGTTGATATGACTTGCAACCTGTTGGTACTCTCAAATTTTGGAGAAATTTAGAGTGACCATATTGAAAATTTTGGCTAAGGTATGAAAATGACTCCCCTAAAAACTATTTGGAGAGTTGACAATTTGAAACCTAGTAAGTGTAGGGAGAAAACACTTTGAGAATGTATTCACCGTCTATCATTAAGCTCTAATATCCATTTGCAACCTTCTCTGATCATATTTGACATACATTTCAAGTACCTAGTTTGAGGGGGTTAATTCAAGTCTGCATTTTGCATATATTCACAAAATATCTAAGTGGCCTACTTTAGAGGCTTGTATCTAATGCCCAGTTGATTGTCATAACAAAAGGATCATTACCCTATATTACAATCATGATAGTGAGTCCACATGTCTGTTTTAAGACCCCGATGAATTCATTTGACTTGTGAACCAAGTAAAAACCAAATTCAATTTATTCAACTTTTCAGTTTGCACTATGCAAAAGTTAACAACAGGTCAACTTTGAAGATAAAAAAAAGTGAATCAGTCAATTATCAGGAAAATAGGTTTCTACCTCACATTTCTAGCATATAAGTGAACTTGCATACACAATTTTGGAACCCAAGGTGTTCATTTGATGAGTTTGCCAAGTTAAATCCGGAAGCAACTTATTCATTCCTGCACACATAGTGATACATCTTTCGGGTAGCCATTTTTAGAAAGTTATAATTTATGACCCTTTTGTGTCCATGTGAAACCAGTTGTTTTCCTATACTCTCAGTATCTCAAAGTACTTGTGTGCAGAGTTTCAAGCCTTAAGGAGTTTGTCTAGTATTTTTATCAGATCCATTTCATTTGTAATTCACTAAGTTTTTCAATTTGCACAAAGACATTTCATTCAGAGGGCTCACTTTGTGATTTAAAATCTCATACCTAGGTGATAGTTGAAAATCAATTTCCCATATTGTCTATATGAGAATTAATTAATATGCAGAGTGGTTGAGTCTCAGGATGAAGTGTGATATTTTTATGAAACCAAAAGGAAATACAATTCATTGTGTTCTAACATGCCTAGTTGTAGAAAAACTAAAGAGGCCAAGTTTGGATATTAAAATCTCTTACCTTAGACATCATCAATAAAAGTTGTTTTATAGAGTAATTGTAGGAATATTATTTGATATGTTTAATAGATTTTAGGGTCTCACGAGAATGTTTGATCAGTTTTCAAGGGCAATTCTAGAGGCTCTGGGCTCAGTTTGGGCACTTATTAGAATGTTGAAAATTCAAGGTTTCAAGTGTGTCCAACTTCCTTTTTTGAGCCAAATACATATGAGGAAGTTCAATAATCAATTTCAGAGGTCCAGTTGATATGAAAGAAAACAAAATTAGTCGGGCCCACATTAGAACCCAACATGACAAGAAAGGTTCAAATTTTTGATTGTTCAAAATTGGGTTTATTATTTAAATCATTTATTTGATTTAAATAATACAATGATGTTTAATTATTTAAAGTATTATTATGATTCAAATAATAACACAAAATATATTTCTAAAGGGACATGTGAGAAAATAAGAAAACTTTGTGATTCCAAAGTGGGATCCATAATTATTTTAGTGGAAGTACAAATGGAAGCACACCATGAAATGAAAAAGTGTTTTCTTAATATTTTACTCCCTCTATGGAATACCTTGGCATGTGGGCCGCTCATGTTGAATGAAGGAATGAAGGTGAAGAATAGATTGAAATATTTCACAATGCCTACAGAGGAAAAGAAAGTCCCCCGTTCCCGCATGAGGAAAGACCAAATTTGAAAATTTAAGGCGGAAGTGCGGGGTAAACCCCGCACCTCTGCTATCATTTTTTGATTTTTTATGTGCAGTTCATGCTAAACATATTGATTGAATGCCTCACAAATTGTGGTGTAATGGAGCGATGTGAGTAGAATATGCACAATATGGATGATGAAAAGGTTTTAGAACTACTCAGGAAAATAAGTGGGCTGAGATAAAGCCAAAGTGTGCAACCATTGGAATTCCTTCATGCCTGTGAGAATATGGAAGCCTTAAGACAAGAATCATCCCTTCTCTAAAATGTTTGGCAATGAACATTAAATAAAAATCAATCTCATGGAAGTCATGTTTGCAGAAATATGAAAAGGGTTTGATGAAAAGGCTTCAGAAACTATCAAGAAAATTAAATCTGCAGAAGTATGACCGATTTCCTTAACCTTTTCAAGCATTCATTTTGCCTTTGCAATGAAGAGAAATATGCAACATGATATAAGGATTTAAAAATATGAATACACAAGAGGGAAAAGTGATGCAGATTTCAATTAAGTGGGTTCATTCAATTGTAAAAGATAAATTTCACAAAGAGAGGGACATTAGTATGAAATATTTTCATGAAGTATAAAGGGAAAGTGATAGAGGATATAAAGGAAAAAATGATATTATTTCCGGAGAGAATGTAGGGAAATGCTTGATATGCATTTAGAAAAGGGGGAAGCATGTTTCACCAATCATTTGGTTTCACTCGTGTAAAATCAGCAGTCAGGTGAAACATTTTCGTAAAGAAATGAAATGGGCATGGAAATGTTATTATTTCCAATGATATTTTCAGTTGTAAATAAAGTGATCCAAGGACTTTGTCAAAGTAAAAATATTATTTCATCAATGAAATGAGGTGCACCATAATTTGTATTTCCTGCATTTCAGAAGAGGGAAAATTGGTGAAAGACTCTACCTCTGTCAAGGTGATTAGGGGCAGGGTAAGGTGAAAAGGGAGAATAATGTGCATTATGTGAACTAATGCTTATAATGTGCATTATAAGCTTACAAAATAATGTGCATTATGTGAACTAATTTTTCACTCAAGTTCAAATGAAATGATGCAGTGTAAAGTAGAAAGTGGGTTTCCAAAAGGACAAAAGGGAGATATTTTTCTATTTGTGACAAAAAGGTGCAGATTAAGATTAAGGAAACATCAGATATTTTCAGCAAAGGCAGAGAAAAGGAATGTTTTATTTCCAAATTAGATATTTGAACACATATTTTGGAGAGGGGCACTTGTAACTTGTAGAGCAAGCAAGTTGCAGTTCCTTCACTTCTATATAATATTCTCTTTTCTCTATTGTAAGGGTTCTGAATATTTGCATTATTTAGATAGATTGAAGAGAGTTGTAAATATTTTGTGTATAGATATTTTTTTGGGTAGTTTATTGTAGAATTTCCTTTCGGTATTTTCAATTAGTTTGTGAGCAAACTGTTAAATAATTGCAGGGGCTATCTCCATATGTTGTTTCAGATTTCATATGAATCAAAGTATTGAGAATGTTTTGATTTGTGTTGACCAATTTCTTGTTAATGTGTAACTATGTATGTTCGTTTCATTCAAAGAATGAACTAAAGTATGCTTACAAGTTATAGTGAATTTGGGAATACATTATGGATTCATAAGAACGGTTTATGTAATAGAAGAAGGAGTTTTATTACTATTAGGTATTAATGCATGAAGCGCTCACTAATTTGAAGTATATTTTGTTTGGGTTTGCATCCATTACTTAGGATTTGACTTCGTGCGCTTGGATAAACATTGGTCTATTGATGTTGTCCAAGTT
This sequence comes from Thuja plicata, assembly GCA_018584345.1. Taxonomy (NCBI): domain Eukaryota; kingdom Viridiplantae; phylum Streptophyta; class Pinopsida; order Cupressales; family Cupressaceae; genus Thuja; species Thuja plicata. The sequence continues at coordinate 8,234,366 of MU228104.1, forward strand.
TTGTTTCAGAAACACTCATTTACCAAATCACCTTTTACTTTGTGTTTTTGATTAAGGCAAAACAAGGTTTTGAAGGAGCCTCGAACCCTTTATAAAAGATAGCAGAGATAAAGAATTAAAGTGCTAACAAAAAAACAACTACTACCAGCAGAAACGACAGTTACAAAATAGGGGCTCAATCCCAGATATTACTAAGAACTATAAAACCCCCCAAAAAAGGATGGACACAAAATAGGAAACCAGCCAGTGGACATAAGCAAAAAACCTTACAGTAGCACAGTCACACCAGCATCTTCAAAAACTCTTCTGCCTCATCCAACTGAATCTGCATGTTCAAGATTGACTCCTTCAAGATACTAAGATCTTTGGACTTAGGAGTTGGTTTCTTTTTAGTGCTTGATCTAGCCCTTGTCCCCGGGCCCGTAGTCTGAATTTTCTGACTTCCACCTTCATCATCAATGTTGATGGATTTTTTGTCAATGCTATTCCCCTCCAGCATGGCATACAGGGCTTTGAGATTCTCAATGGTAAATTTCACGCCCATGTTGTTCATAGTTATTAGCTTCCTAAGCATAATGTCATTGTTGCTAACTTTTTTCCATAATAGGGGATATCTTGCTATCAATGGAACTATTATTCTTGTCATCCAACCAACTAGTGTTCTTTGTTACCTCAGAAAAAACATTCTCACCTTTGTTATACATAGTTGCGTCATTCCTCATTTTATAAATTGTTTCCTCCAGCACATCATTCCTCGCATCCAGGGCTCTATATTTTATGCGCAAGTCTTGAATATCATGGAATGCCCACTTATCAATGTTGAACACAAAGATGACCTTATTTTTGGTGGCTTGAAAGACACCCATGTTTGTAACCCTTTTAGTATTAAAATCTTGTTCAGAAATGGCTTCCTCAACATTGTTATGAGTTTTCCTAATCCCCTCCTCCACATTTTCATCCCTAGTCAGGTTATCAGAAGGATTGGGTTCAATCTTCTGGTTATTAGTGTTGCTGGAGGAGTCCACATAGGTGTTATCATAATCATTGCTCTCATGGGTTTCTGTCTGCATACACTTAGCTTCATTCCCAATAATCCCTTCATTTTCTGCTTCTTTATCAAATTTTTCCATTTCCTCTTTTCCTTCCTCATTATCCTCATTAGTGCCCAAGTGGGTTTCCTCTAGATAGCTATGAATAATGGTATTTATCAGGATAATGATCTCATGTGGAATTTCCTTTTCCAGCTTCTAGCTTATCCTAATTTTCCTCATTTGAAGCATTGTCCTTCTCTGGATTCTCCATAGTGCTCTTCTCACCTCTCACCAGAATTTAATCCTTGGAATGGATAGCATCATTATCATCATCTGATATCATACCTGTTATAATAGTCCCAAAGGATAACTGAGAGGGGGGGTGAATCAGTTATCAATAACTTTAATTCTTTTTTACTTCCTTAACTTCATAATACAACAAAGTAAATGCTTAATTAGATAACACAATACAACACAAAATTTGATTACAGGGAAACCAAATGGTAAAAACCCTGGTGGTAATTAGCACCCACAATGAACTATACTTGTTTATAGTAATCCCTATTAGATAGTTCAACCCTGTTAGGAGTTGTACTTTACAATGCAATAAGTATAGTGACCTGGTTAAGGGTCAGACCCTGTTAGGAGTCTTTTACAAATAACCTTGTTAGGGGTGGTGGACTCACTGTCCAAAATATCACTTCTTAATGGTGAAGGCTACAACCTTCTATATAATAGATATGCACTATATCTGATGATGAACTATAGAGTAGACCTGTTGTCTTGATCAGTTCTAGTGTATTACAATCTTTCACTTCTTCTTCACATAGACTCTTGATGAATGAACCACATATGATATTCTGCTCTGTACATCTTTCGTCTCTTTTCCTATCATTCACACTTAGCGTATCACAAATGACTTGCTATAAGTATCTTCCTTAAAGTATGAGATCATGGGACCGATAAGACAACTCTTTATAACATCCTTGTCAGCTCTATTAAGCACGCAAAAAATATTACAACCACGCAAGTATAAACTGAATAGACGCGACGCTTCACTAAGTCGGCCTCACCAAATCATCTCTAACTTTGAAATCTTCTTGAAACACATTTGGAACCTTTAGATAACTATCATCAACTCATGAATAATCATGAATATACACACGCATATCTTGAAGATAGGCGCAACTCAAGAAACACGTTACATACGTCGGCTCTGAATAGATACTCTTCCAAAACTGTAACTGCCAATAATAGAATTACACAAATTGACTGAAACATCATATCTGGATCTGTGTGTATGAACATAACATAATAAACATGTCTAAAACATGTATCTATCCACGCAAGGCTTGATATCAACATTCTGATAAATACATATAGAATCACTGTTGTGTATTATATGTTGTCATCAATGACAAACATACAATCAATCAAATGCTCATAATCAAATTTCCAACAATCTCCCCCTTTGACATTGATGGAAACATATGATATCAAAAACATCCTCTGTTCATGGTGTCCTATTTCTTTTACAATATTCTCAATATCCTCATCAAATATTCCTCTACACTGCTTCAGTTCCTCTGACTGTGTTTTTGTTCCATGTATATACTCCCCCAGAGTATATGCTCCCCCTTACTATATACTCCCCCTTTGACATCAATGGCAAAGGGTGCCATAAACCATTAGGCACAGGTACTACTCCAGAAGTAGAGTAGTCAACCATTCATAAGTCACTTAATGACTGATGTTCTTGCTGCTTCTTCTAAATAGACTCGGGAGAGGGAATTAATCCCAACTTCTCCCTGAGATACTCAAAAGTATCCTTTGATAAGGGCTTTGTAAAATATCTACCAACTGTTCTTTGGTGCTCACATAGTCCAATTTCACTTCTTTGTCTGCAACCTTTTCTCTCAGAAAGTGGTCCTTGATCTCTATGTGTTTTGTCTTTGCGTGCATCATAGGGTTCTTAGACATGTTGATAGTGCTAGCGTTATCACAGTAAATAACAATAGGATAATCAACCTGAATGTCAAAGTCTTTAACCATCTGCTTGATCCAAACCATGGTTGAACAATTTAGTGCTGCTGCAACATGTTCAGCTTCTGCTATTGATTGAGATATACAGTTCTGCTTCTTGCTTATCCAAGAAACCAACCTATCTCCAAGAAATACTGCTCCTCTTGAGGTACTCTTCCTATCATCAATACAACCTGCCCAATCTACATCTGTATACACATGAAGTTGTACATTCTTTGATTTAGGATACCATAAACCATAGTCAATAGTTCCCTTTAGATATCTGAATATCCTCTTGATTGTCATTAGGTGATTCTACTTGGGTTCGGCTACAAATCTTCCAACAATGCCAACTGCATTAGATATGTCAGGTCTAGATTGAGTTAGATAAATGAGTTTATCAATCATAGATTTGTACAATGTCTTATCAACTGCTGTGGAATCATCATCTTTAGAAAGCTTGCTTCATGTTATCATGGGAGTGCATACTGGCTTATAGTCTTCCATCTAGAAGGTCTTCAATATTTCCTTCACATATTTTGACTGATTAATGAATATACCTTTATCTGTCTACTTTACATTCAGTCCCAAAAATTATTTTATAGGACCAATCATGCTCATTTCAAATTCATTCTACATTTCTTTTGCAAATGTTGTACTGAGCTTGTCATTACCTTCAAAAATAATGTCATCAACAAATATGGCAACTAGTAGTAATCCATCAGGTGTCTCTCTTGTGAATAAGTTGCAATCTGCTGCTCCTTTCTTGAATCTGATCTTGGTAAGATAACCATCAAGTCTCTCATACCAAGCTCTTGGGGCATGTTTAAGACCATAGAGTGCTTTCTTCAATTTGCATACCATGTCTGGTTCATCTGAAAGATTAAATCCTTCAGGTTGTTCTATGTAGACTTCTTCCTTTAAGCCTCCATTCAGAAAAGATGACTTTACATCCATTTGATAAACTTTAAAGTCTTTGACTGTTGCATAGGCCAAGAATAGTTTAATGGCTTCCAGTCTGCTCACAGGGGCAAAAGTATCAGTGTAGTCTATTCCTTCTCTCTGCACATATCCTTTGCATACCAATCTTGCTTTGTTTCTTACTACTGTATCATCTTCATTCATCTTGTTTCTAAATACCCACTTTGTTCCAATCACATTTTTATCACTGGGTCTAAGGACCAATTCCCCATGTATCATTCTTAATTATCTGATCTAGTTCTTCTTTCATTGCATTCTTCCAATCACATTTATTACAAGCATCTTCAACACTTAAAGGTTCAATCTGTGAGAGTAAACATACCTCTTCATCTATTGCTAGGATTTTTGCTTTTGATCTTGTAAACACACTGTTGCTCTGATCTCCAATGATATCATCTTTAGAGTGGTATCTGGATGTGAATTTGGGAACCTTAGGTGTGAATTCTTCATCTATAATATATGATTCTTCTCTGCTTGATTCAGGATCATTGCATGAAACATCAATGAAATCAAACATTTCTTCAATAATAGTATCTTTGCTGCTAGGCCTGGGTTCATCTTCAATCATAGGTGCATATTCATAGTACCTCTTGTTGGAAATTTGACTTCCTAAGGAAGCATGACTTATTTTGTGTTGTCAATCATGGCAACAAAGTCATACTTAAGTTCATTTATGAAAGACAAAATGACTAAGTGTGAAAATAGGGCAGACAGACACATATAGAAATCAGTACATCAGTGCACATGTTAGAGGTCACACCAGAGCATGCATGCTTAGGTATATACTCTATGATGTATATACATGCTAGATCCAGATGTGTAGAGTATGGAACATCAATACGGAAAAGTTACAGGCAGATTAGTAGACCTACAATCCAGGAAACAAAGCATGGAAGCCGACAACAGTTTTGATTAGCGTGAATGATTTTGTAATGTAATGGCTAAGTGCCTTTAGTTATAAGTTTGTATTAATATAATTAATTTTATATTAAACACGCTTAGGCCGACTTGTTGGGAAGTGTTGTATATTTTGTTTTAGGGCCGACTAGTGTTATGTTTTGGGTCGCACCTATTCGGATTTGCATATATAAGTATGTAATGTAAAGATATGAAAGAAGTGTCAATTATTATTTAAGAGGAAGATACAGAGGGACAATACTATGAAGTTAGTATATGGTATAGCTCTTTAAAGGAGTAAGATCATTCACGCATACAAGGAACTGATCATACAATAGTGTCACTACAGCAGTTCATTTTTGATATAGTGTATATCAACATTCAGAGGGTTGTAGCCTTCATCTTATTGGGCAGTGAGCCATATACCTTTAACAGAGTTTTGTAAAAGACTCCTAACAGGGTCAGACCTTTAACCAGGTCATTGTACTTAATTTGTAAAGACTGCTTCTAATAGGGCAAAGGAACTTTAACAGGTTCATTATACCTAGTACAATATTTGTGGGTACTAATCCCCACAAGAGTTTTCCTCTGATCAAGGTTCTCCGTAATCATATCATGTGTTTTGTGTTCTTGTGTTATGTTTCTTTGGATGCACATTTGATATATTTTTAATTGGCTAAAATATAATTAATAGATGAAACACTGATTCACCCCCCATTCTCAGTGTTTCTAACAATTGGTATCAGAGCTCCGGTCCTCTGAAAGAAAGTTTAACCACTTGAGGAGATCATGGACTCAGCTGAAGCAAAACATTTGAAAAAGAATCTCAAAGCAGCTCTTGAAGATCTTGACAGATCTGAGAAGGAAAATGAAGAACTAAGATTGAAAAATGATGGCTCTCAAATACTTATTAAAAGACTAAGATAAGATCTGAAAGATTGTTTTGCAAGTGATCTAGGACAAATGGTCAAAAAGCTTAATGAAGAGAATAAATCTCTAAAGGATAAACTTGAAGATCTGGAGGAACAACTTACAAATAGCCTGAACGCCATTGAAGACAAGATCAAAGAAAGTAAACAACTGGAAGATGAACTTCTGCAGGCAAACATGAAAGTTCTAGAATTGGAAAACATAAAGAAGAAGTTGGAATCTGAATTCACAGAAGCAAAAGCTAAGATTGATAAACTTCACACAAGTTCTGATTTATTTCAATCCCAACTCAATGCACAAAGGCAAAAAGGGGACACTACTGGTATTGGATTCAGTACAGCACAAGATGAAACCAAATCATCACAAGAGAGAAAAAAACACTTGAAACATCTTCAGAAGCTAAGAAAATTGAAGATACTATAGAGGTTATATCTGAACCACCTAAAAGAGAAATCAAGCAAGTTAACAAAAATTGTTATGCATGCAATAAACATGGGCATTTGGCAAGAGATTGTAAAGAGGTAAGACCTTTTAATGGTTATTGTTACTCTTGAATAAGTTTGGTCATAGGGCTAGACATTGCAGAACAAGTCATAAGAATCAACATCAGCAGAATCACATAAGTATGAATCAAAACAATCAAAGAAATCAACTCTCAAGAAATTTGCAAAATATTACATGTCAGATATGAAACTTTAATGGACACATAACAAAGCAGTGTAGCATGATGAGAAAGAACATCAGACCTCCTATCATTTGTCACACATGTGGAAAGGCAGGACATATCACAAGGTTTTGTAGATCCAAAACTTAGAAACAAGAGGATCTTAAAAAGTCACTATTTGAAGAGAAAGGAGAAGTCAATTTTGTCAAAGAAAATGAAGATTCAAGCAAAATATGGGTTGAAGTTAAGAAGGACAATAATGTTGACAAAGTAGTTGATGCATCCACAGTGGACGCATCCTCTACTTCTGCTTGAATAGACCTTTTTGGTCTAAGGGGGAGCTATTTTAGCTCAGGACCCCTGCGCGGTTGGTGTACTCACTTCAGAGTATGCACCTTTGGATTCATGGTTAAAAGCACATATTACAGCTATATGCATTCACACATTATCTAAATTGCATCGAGATCAAAGTTTGAAAATCTCTATGTATGGTTGCAAGCATTAAATGCGGCAGATTGTATAAAAAAAGAGATTCACGGTCGATCATTCTCACATTTACATTTGAAAGCACAGAAATTGAAGAGAATTGGAGCACTAAGACATCAAAGCATGAAGGCATAATAGTTTGGTAGTTGGAGCGAATGGATAATCAGTTTGAAACAGAGCCCTAGCCATCGCACCATTTCAGAATTTCATGGAAACCCTACATAAGCAAACACCAAATAAGTATGGCGACCCTAGTTGTGTTTGATGTAGTAGAGAGGAAGAGGTTTATATTTAAGAAGCATCCATTCAAATCCATACTGGATGATGTGGAATGGGCTTTCTCCAAATCCCCGCTTGGCGTTGTTCACATGGAAGATATCCGCACATACATTTACTGTAAGAAGGAATCATTAGGAGATGATAATATAGCATCTCATATGGCATCAATGTTAAATCTAGATTTCACATTCAAGGATAAATTTGGGCACTTACAAGATAACCCTATTCTTGAGTATTCAAATGCGCATGAGTTTGAAGAACTAGAATGGGTGAAAATTCTGTTAAGCAGAATTCATGATGATCTTTTCTGGATTGGAGATGTCCCAGTTTGCATCACTACATAACTAATCCACCAATTAACCAGACTTCCAATGACTGGACCTATGTTTCCCACTAGCAAGGATGTCAAGAAAAAAATTGAGCAAGTTTGTTTTTCCAGGAGTGATAGGTGTGGAATGATAGTTAACCCTATCAAGGAAGATGACATAAAACTCTTGACAATGATACTTGGATACAAGTTTCAACATGCAAGCAGGTTGAATAGCGTCTCTGCAGCAACAGTCCTTGTAGCTATCAGAATAGTGAAGGACAACACCCAATATAACCTATGTGAGATCTTGCGTGGTCAATTGATTGACAATATCAGAATCATCAAGCATGACAGGAGCAAAACATTCAAGTTTGGATCTTTGATCATCTATTTGTATTACCATATAGTTTGAAAGGTTGCAGACCTTCATCTAGACAAAGGAAAACCTACAATGACTCAGATATCTCTTAAGGCCATAGTAGACAGCAGTGCAAGAGATGCAATGAATATGGATATAAAAATATTCAGGGTCAAAATGCAGAACAGGTTCAGACTATCTGAGAAGATAGTTGACAAATACAAGGATACAATATGCTTTATGGTAGAGATAGATTGCACATGCATGGAGGTTGTTGAGCTTAGAACTAAGTGGATTCATCAACTAGGGTATGAAGTAGAAGACCATGTGTTAGAAGGATATGCGCAAGTCTTATTGTCAGCACCCAAAGACCCTAATGAACCTAGATGGGGCACTTATAGAGAAAATACTGACGAAGTAGATATTGAACTACAACTTGCTGTTAATAAAAGGAAAGCATCCAGAATGACATCCAACATTCTAAAAAAGCATGGAATCACACAAGAAGATTTGGATAAGGCAAAAGAAGCCAAAATTGCACAAGTTAAAATTGAGAAAACTGTTGAAACTCAGAAGAGGAAGCAGAAGAAAAATGAGGAGAGTACCACTGCGCCTACTACCAAAATTGATCTAGATACATCTCCACCTTTTGTACCTAGCAAGAAACCTAGAGGAATGAAGCAAGCGCCTACAAATCACCCATCCTCAAGGAACAATCGAAGCAAAGCTAAGAATATTCAAACTCCTCCTGAGGTAGGATTTAGACCCAGTCTAAATATCTTGAAGAATAGGATTGTAAATGAAGGAAGATTAGATACACTCCCCAAAGTCTATGACAAATATCAAGAAATTGATAAGACTGAGATACATTCTATGGTCATATCTCATATGATCAAGTTTAAGAAATCAGTTCTTGAACTTAAGACAATGATACTGGATCAATTATGGAACTTGTTGGAAATAATGAAAAGACATGCAATTGAGGAAGACATGAGGATAAGAGAAGAAACATTGGATACTCTTCTTCTTGTATGCTCGCATGATGAGAAGGATATATTGTTAGATCTGGTGAAGCCTCATCTCCAAACTAAGACAAGGACTCTATAAATTATGAACAAGGAGTATGAACAGATTGGTAAGGAGACTAAAAAGGCATTTGCACAAGTATTTATGGACAGACACATGTATCCACCAACGGCGCCTACAGTAAAAGTTACTCTAGCTCCTCCCAAACAGGCTACAAAACCAAAAATTCATATTGCGCCTATGATAGGTCCACAGGATTTAGTGCCCATAGTGTCAATAGCCTCTGAGACAGCTAAAGATACAGAGGACACTATAGTGATTGATGATGTAAAAATATCTATGATAACTTCTGATAATGATATGAATAAAGTTGATGAAGTATTTGTAAACACCAAGGAAATGAACACAGATGACACATCTCTTCAACAGGATGAAGTTCCTCTCATTGATCCAATATACTTGGATAAAGAGAAAGATACTCAAGGTAATGAGACACTAGTAAAGGAAATTCATGTAAAAAGTGAATGTGTAGATATAAGTTAGAATACTATTTTCTCACCATCCACTCAACCATCCACCTCATTGTTGTCAAGGTTAACTCCTGACTCAACAAGTTTGGATGCATGGGGAGAAGAAGACCTAATAAAAATCAGCGTCCTTGCCATAGAAAAGGAAAAAGAGAAACATGTGATGAGGAACCCTCGCTTTGTGGAATCAATAAATTTTTTGAATGAGTTAGTTCCTGCTGATAAGAAAGTTGCTAAAGATCAAATAGTTGAACATGTGGATAGCATACAGACAAACTTCAAAACACATTTTACTAGCTTAGTAGAATCAGCTACTAAGATTGCAGAAGATGAATACAAGAAGGAGAGACTAAATGAATTGGTAAAGAACTTTGCCTTAGATCTGAACTCCTTAAAAATTGGGCAATCTATACTTAAAGAGTTGGCAGCAAAAGGAAAGAAGGTTATTGCAAATTGCATGGATAGAGTGAAGCTCACCTCTAAGCACACTAAAAAGATAACAGAAGCAGAAGAAATGGTGGATAACATAAGGAAATTAGTTGAAAACTCCATGCAAGATATGAACATATGCAATAATGTCTATCAAGGTTAGTTGGACAAAATTGAGAAGGCAAAACTGGAAATTAGCAAGATCAGAATAAGACAAACTCAGTTGAGAAATGCACTCGCGCCATCCCTAGAAGTTCTTAATGAGAACATAAAACATATTTATAACACCATATAGACATATGATCAAGGTCCTTGCATGGATTTTATAAAAATGGATAAATTGACATATGCTTTATGCATGCATCTTCAGACAGTGGATGCAATGAAAGTCTTTTGGCAGAAAGAGATTCAATCTCTTCAAGTTGTGTACCCAGAAGTCTACATGGAGTAAGTATGTTGAAGAC
>MU228104.1:8246762-8268191 GCA_018584345.1 Thuja plicata
TTACTATGTTATCAAAATTGATATGACATAGTCTCTTGTGCCATAACCAACTGTCATCTACTTTTGCAATAAAACAACTTACATCAGAATTGAGCTGAAAAACATTACCTTTTGTTTTGGAGCCTGAATCAATCATGTCTCCATCCTTGTTGTTAATATTTCACTTATTGTCTTTAAACTCTAAATGATAACCTTTGTCAAGTAGCTGTCCAACACTTAGTAAGTTATGATGTAATCCATCAACATATATAACATCATCTATCTTTTTCTTTCCATCCAAAGTGATAAAACCTCTGCCTATGATAGGTTTAGGAGTGTTATCTCCAAATCTAACCATACCACCTTTGTATTTGTCTAACTGAACAAATCTATCTTTTTCACCTATCATATGATGAGAGCATCCATTGTCAATGATCCAATCAGTTCTGATGTCTACTTTGAAAATTAGGGCTAACTCTTGTTCTTCCTTTTCATCTGCAATGTCCATTTCCTCAAGCATCCTTTCCATGTCTCTAAGGGAAATGAATCCAATTTCATCTTCTCCTGAATCTTCATTAGTTACACCTTCTTCAGCATGATAACATTCCTTTTTATATTTGGGTTTGTAATCAGATCTGAACTTCTTGACTCTTGTGGGGCACTTAGATGCAAAGTGACCAATCTTGTTGCATGAAAAAAATTTGAATGGAAGTTGTCCTTCATATTTTCCTTTTCCTTTCTTTTCTCTTTTAGAAATCATAGCAATGATCTCTTCTAGTTCTTCATTAACTTCTTCTTTCTCATTATGGCTGGAGATGTGTAAGGATTTCTTACCATGGACTGAGGCTTTGTAAGCTATTTCAATTTTGGGTTCAGTCTTTAATCTTGATATCTCAAATGCAGAGATTTTGTTGATCAAAGTCTCTCTCTTGAAGTCTTGTGAGAATTGCATGGTTTCCTCTAGAATTCTTATCTTGTTTTCATAGTCTGATGTTAAGGTAGTTAGAAGCTTGTCCATTATGTCTTCTTCTGATATTTCTCCACCATTTTTTTTTATTCCAGAGACTGCTTCATTTATCCTTTGATTGTAGGCTCTAATGTTCTCTTCAGGTAACATCTCAAGAATATTCTATTTCTTTTTCCATGTCTTCCTACCTGCATTCTTTGCTTGAATATCTCCTTCAAACATATCTTCTAAATACTTCCATATGGTATATGCTCTATCAATTTTCTTGATCTCAGAAAATTCACTGTCAGATAAGGTACTGATTAGGGATTCTTTAGCAATTGTATTATTTGTAAATGTCTCCTTTTGTCTACTAGTAGCATCATCCTTTGCAAGGTCTTTCAGAGATGGAATTACAACTTCTTGTGTATAAATTTCAAAGATCTCAAAGCCAACACACTGTAGATGTGTTATCATTTTGTTTTTCCAATCCAGATAATTCTCACCATCAAACTTAGGGCTTTCTTTTCTGAAAAAAGACATATGATCTACCTTAAGTTGTTAGGCTTCTTCTCCAAGGCAACCTGGCACTGATACCAATTGTTAGAATAGTCCTAAAGGATAATTGAGAGCGGGGGGGGGCAGGGGGGGTGAATCAATTATCAGTAACTTTAATTCTTTTATACTTCCTTAACTTCATAATACAACAAAGTAAATGCTTAATCAGATAACATAGTACAAAACACACAATTTGATTACGGGGAAACCAAATGGTAAAAACCCCAGTGGGAATTAGCACCCATAATGAACTGTACTTGTTTATAGTAATCCATGTTAGAAGATATTTCAACCCTATTAGGAGTTGTACTTTACAATGCAATAAGAATAGTGACCTAGTTAAGGGTCGGACCCTATTAGGAGTCTTTTACAAATAACCCTGTTAGGGGTGGTGGACTCATTGTCGAAAAGCTCACTGCTTAATGGTGAAGGCTACAACCTTTTGTATAATAGATATGCACTATATCTGATGATGAACTATAGAGTAGACCTACTATCTTGATCAGTTCTGGTGTATTACAATCTTTCACTTCTTCACATAGACTCTTGATGAATGAACCACATCTAATATTCTGCTCTGTACATCTTTTGCCTCTTTTCATATCATTCACACTTAGCATATCACAAATGACTTGATATAAGTATCTTCCTCAAAGTATGAGATCATGGGACCGATAAGACAACTCTTTATAACATCCTTGTCAGCTCTACTAAGCATGCAAACAATATTACAACCATGCAAGTATAAACTGAATAGACACAATGCTTCACTAAGTCAGCCTCACCAAATCATCTCTAACTTTGCAATCTTCTTGAAACACATTTGGAACCTTTAGATAACTATCATCAAATCATGAATAATCATGAATATACACACGCATATCCTGAAGATAGGTGCAACTCAAGAAACACATTACATATGTCGGCTCTGAACAGATACTCTTCCAGAACTGTAACTACCAATAATAGAATTACACAACTTGACTGAAACATCATATCTGGATCTATGTGTATGAACAAAACATAATAAACATGTCTAAGACATGTATCTATCCACACAAGGCTTGATATCAACATTGTGATAAATACATACAGAATCACTGCTGTGTATTATATGTTGTCATCAATGACAAACATACAATAAATCAACTGCCCAGAATCAAATCTCCAAAAATCTCCCCCTTTGACATTGATGGAAACATATGATATCAAAAAAATCTTCTATTCATGGTGTCCTCTTTCTTTTACAATATTCTCAATATCCTCATCAAAGATTTCTCTACACTACTTCAGTTCCTCTGACTGTATTTTTGTTCCATGTATATACTCCCCCAGAGTATATGCTCCCCCTTACTATATACTCCCCCTTTGAAATAAATGGAAAAGGGTGCCATAAACCATTAGGCACAGGTACTACTCCAGAAGTAGAGTAGTCAACCATTCATCAGTCACTTAATGACTGATGTTCTTGCTGCTTCTTCTAAATAGACTCAGGAGAGGGAATTACTCCCAAATTCTCCCTAAGATACTCAAAAGTATCTTTAGATAAGGGCTTTGTGAAAATATCTACCAACTTTTCTTTGGTCCTCACATAGTCCAATTTCACTTCTTTGTTTGCAACCTTTTCTCTCAGAAAATGGTACTTGATCTCTATGTGTTTTGTGTTTGCGTGCATCACAAGGTTCTTAGACATGTGGATAGTGCTAGTGTTATCACAGTGAATAACAATAGAATAATCAACCTAAATACCAAATTCTTTAACCATCTACTTGATCCAAACCATGGTTGAACAATTCAGTGCTGCTGCAACATATTCAGCTTCTGCTTTTGACTGAGAAATACAATTCTACTTCTTGCTTATCTAAGAAACCAAACTATCTCCAAGAAATACTACTCCTCCTGAAGTGCTCTTCCTATCACCAATACAACCTACCCAATCTACATCTATATACACATGAATTTGTACATTCTCTAATTTAGGATACCATAAACCATAGTCTATAGTTCCCTTTAGATATCTAAATATCCTTTTGATTTCCATTAGGTGATTCTGCTTGGGTTTAGCTGTAAATCTTCCAACAATTCCAACTGCATTAGATATGTTAGGTCTAGATTGATTTAGATAAATGAGTTTACCAATCATAGATTTGTACAATGTCTTATCAACTATTGTGGAATCATCATCTTTAGAAAGATTGCTTTCATTTATCATGGGAGTGCATACTGGCTTACAGTCTTCCATCTGGAAGGTCTTCAATATTTTCTTCACATATTTTGACTGATTAATGAATATACATTTATCTATCTACTTTACATTTAATCCCAAAAAGTATTTTATAGGACCAATCATGCTGATTTCAAATTCATTCTATATTTCTTTTGCAAATGTTGTACTGAGCTTGTCATTACCTCCAAAGATAATGTCATCAACAAATATGGCAACTAGTAGTAATCCATCAGGTGTCTCTCTTGTGAATAAGTTGCAATTTGATGCTCCTTTATTGAATCCAATCTTGGTAAGATAACCATCAAGTTGCTCATACCAAGCTCTTGGGGCCTGTTTAAGACCATAGAGTGCTTTCTTCAATCTGCATACCATGGCTGGTTCATCTGAAATATTAAATCCTTTAGGCTGTTCTATGTAGACTTCCTCCTTCAAGTCACCATTAAGAAAAGCTGACTTTACATCCATTTGATAAAATTTAAAGTCTTTGACTGTTTGATAGGCTAAGAACATTTTAATGGCTTCCAGTCTGCTCACAGGGGCAAATGTATCAATGTAGTCTATTCCTTCTCTCTGCACATATCCTTTGCATACCAATCTTGCTTTGTTTTTTACTACTGTACCATCTTCATTCATCTTGTTTCTAAATGCCCACTTTGTTCCAATCACATTTTTGTCACTGGGGCTAGGGACCAATTCCCCATGTATCATTCTTAATTATCTGATCTAGTTCTTCTTTCATTGCATCCTTCCAATCAGAATTATTACAAGCATCTTCAACACTTAAAGGTTCAATCTGTGAGAGTAAACATACTTCTTCATCCATTGCTAGGATTTTTGCTTTTGATCTGGTGAAAACACTACTACTCTGATCTGCAATGATATCATCTTTAGACTGGTATCTGGATGTGAATTTAGGAACCTTAGGTGTGACTTCTTCATCTGTAATCTATGATTCTTCTCTGCTTGATTCGGGGTCATTGCATGAGACATCAATGCAATCAAACATTTCTTCAATAACAGTATGTTTGCTGCTAGGCCTAGGTTCATCTTCAATCATAGGTGCATATTGATAGTATCTCTCTTGAACCATAAACTTCTCATCGATTTTTACATGAGTACTTTCAATTATATTTTTCAATCTCAAATTGAAACATCTATATGCTTTTCTTTTTGTAGAGTAACCAAGGAAAATACCTTCATCACTTCTAGCATCAAACTTACCAACACCATCATCTCTTTTGATGTAGCACTTGCTGCCAAAGATTCTTAAATACTTCACTATAGGTACATTACCAAACCAAAGTTCATAGGGTGTCTTATCTGCGCCTGGCCTCAATTGAGTTCTGTTGATAGTATAGACTGCTGTATTTACTGCATCTTTCCAATATGTGTGTGCAACTTTTCCTTCAATCATCATAGTGCGCACTGTATCAAGTATAATTATGTTCCTCCTATCTGTTATCCCATTCTGCTGTGGGGTTCTAGGTGCACTCAACTGCCTTTTAATTCCATGTTCTTCACAGTAATCATAGAACTGGTCAGAGGTGAACTCTCCTCCTCTATCTGATCTCAGACATTTCAGTTTTAATCTAGATTCATTCTCAACCTTAGATTTGAATATTTTGAAATTATCAAAGGCTTCAGACTTTTCCTTTAAGAACACAACCCACATCATCCTTGAGAAATCATCAATAAACAAAATGAAATACCTTTCTCTATAGTATGATCTTGTTTGGGTAGGGCCACATAGGTCTATTTGCACTAGGTCCAATTTGTTTTTTCAGCTGAGTTATGCTTGCTTCTGAAGGAACTCCTTACATGCTTTCCCATAACACATTCCCTGCATATTGTGTCAACTAGTCTTGAAATACTAGGAATTTCTCTGACTGCCTTGACATTACTTATCTTTACTATGTTATCAAAATTGATATGACATAGTCTCTTGTGCCATAACCATCTGTCATCTACTTTTGCAACAAAACAACTTACATCAGAATTGATCTGAAAAACATTACCTTTTGTTTTAGAGCTTGTTGCAATCATGTCTCCATCCTTGTTGTTAATGATGCACTTGTTTTCTTTGAACTCTAAATGATAACCTTTGTCAAGTAGCTATCCAACACTTAGTAAGTTATGATGTAATCCATCAACATATAGATCATCATCTGTCCTGTTCTTTCCATCCAAAGTGATAAAACCTCTGCCTATGATAAGTTTAGGAGTGTTATCTCCAAATCTAACCATACCACCTTTGTATTTTTCTAAATGAACAAATCTATTTTTTTCACCTGTCATATGATGAGAGCATCCATTGTCAATGATCCAATCAGTTCATGCCCATGTTGTTCATAGTTATTATCTTCCTAAGCATAATGTCATTGTTGCTAACTTTTTTCCATAATAGGGGATATCTTGCTATCAATGGAACTATTATTCTTGTCATCCAACCAACTAGTATTCTTTGTTACCTTAGAAAAAACATTCTCACCTTTGTTATACATAGTTGCGTTATTCCTCATTTTATCAATTGTTTCCTCTAGCACTTCATTCCTCGCATCCAGGGCTCTTTATTTGATGCACAAGTCTTGAATATCATGGAATGCCCACTTATCAATGTTAAACACAAAGATGGCCTTGTTTTTGGTGGCTCCAAGGATGCTCATGTTTGTAACCCTTTTAGTATTGAAATCTTGTTCAAAAATGGCTTCCTCAACATTGTTATGAGTTTTCCTATTCCCCTCCTCCACATTTTCATCCCTAGTCGGGTTATCATAAGGATTGGGTTTAGTCTTCTGGTTATTAGTGTTGCTGGGGAAGTCCACATAGGTGTTATCATAATCATTGTTCTCATGGGTTTCTGTCTGCATACACTTAGCTTCATTCCCAATAATCCCTTCATTTTCCGCTTCTTTATCAAATTTTTCCATTTCCTCTTTTCCTTCTTCATTATCCTCATTAGTGCCCAAGTGAGTGTCCTCTAGATAGCTATGAATAATGGTATTTATTAGGATAATGATCTCATGTGGAATTTCCTGTTGAACATCTTTGACACAATCACCATCATTTCCTTTTCCAGCTTCTAGCTTATTCTAATTTTCCTCATTTGAAGCATTATCCTTCTCTGGATTCTCCATAGTGCTCTTCTCACCTCTCACCAGAATTTAATCCTTGGAATGGATAGAATCATTATCATCATCTAATATCATACCTTCTACTTCATCTAAAATGGACGTCTTAACCTCATTTTTACCAGAATTACCCTTTTTGGGTTTCTTGCTGGGATATAGATTTGCCTTCTTATTTGCGCTCACTATCTTCTACTTCTGAGATCCCACACACTTAGGTATCATCTCTGGAACATGATCACATGCATAGTCTAAAATGAGAAGAATGAGACCCTTATGGAGCACCAGGCTTGATTTAACTTTATGGTCCATGATGCTCTGGTTGAGAGAGCCCAAGAGAAAGTAAGAGAAGGAGACCCTAGCTTCATGAAAGAAGTGATTCACCAGCACAAAGGGAAAGTTACAAACTCTTGTGAATCTTTCATCTAAGGTAAATTACTCCATAATGACCCTAAGCACTTTAGCCCATATAAGCTTAATGTTATTAATGTTAACAAATCAACATTTCCTTTCTCAAGCAGAGTCTTTTCTTCATATGTCTTGGGGAAATCCTTGTAAGCCTTGTTCCCAGTTTTTTAATCTTTGGAAAAATTTATGACCTTAAGAGGAAAACCCATAATTTTAGCAATAAGCTCTAAAGTTACAGGGAAATATTTACCCACTAGATGAAATTTTCCGTTCTCCCAACCTGCCAAAAATTCTCTGGTAATCTCTTTGTCATTGTCATGCAGACGTCTAAGGTACTTAGTGACTCTTCCTTTCTTAAGTTTTCTCCACACCTCCTTCTCCTGAATCCATTTACAATCAATAGGTTCCTCCCTCTTGAGGTCACCTCTCATGTCTTCTTCTTGCTTCATGCAACTATTCTCCCAAGCGTTACTACTCTGCTTTCTCTCAGAATGTTTTGGCTTAGTAGTTCTCACTCTAAACTCGCAACAACCAAAATAATAAATTTTTAGTTCCAACTTTGTTTTGAACACCCATAAAGCATGCATGACAAGAATAGTAATATCATTGTAGACCACTTTCCACTTTGGCTTAAAAGTACTCACGCTCTGATTCAAATCATGCCCTGTCATCATTACTTCTAATAACTCCCTCTTTTTGGTTGATCTTGTCATGATTAATGATGTTATTGATTTCATCATTAATTTTATTCGGTGCATTCCACTTGCTGATGATGTCAATATTTACTCCTATGTTGGCCAACCCATCCGCAACTTGGTTAGCCTCATGATAGTTATGGGTACATAGAAATTATCAAATTTAGAGGCAATGTTGTTGATTTTCTCTATGATATGATTAATAGGCCACGAAGGTTTACTTAGGCCTTTGATATTATTAATAATGTTTAAGGAATCTCCATCCAACCAAAATTTTTTATACCCCAGCTCATTTTCTAGCATAATAGTGTTAAGGGTAGCCATAGCTTTAGCTCTATGATTGGATTAAATTCCTAGAAGGACTGCCATCACTCCCACACAGTTACCTCGCCCATCTCTTATAGTACCTCCTCCTCCAGGAATACCAGGATTACCTTTTGTGACCCCATCAAAGTTCATTTTGACCCATTCATTTGGGGGAGAAGACCACCAGGCATGGGATCTAGGATGAGGTGCAATGATAGAAGAATTGTTGAGTTTCCATTTTTTGATGTTCTCCAAAATCTATGGGGAAGAGATCATCTCAGGATTGTCATTAACCATTAAGTTAAAATTCTCCTCCAACCCTTTTACTTTGTGTTTTGACTAAGTAAAAATAGGTTTTACAAGGACCCAAAACCTTTAAACAGAGTTATACAAATATTCAAAGAAAGTACAACAACAACTGTGTTGAGGCACCAAAAAAAGACAGCCAACAAAAAATGCCAGCAGACAGACTAGCTAGCAACAGTCCCAAAGATAAACATGAAAAATAGGGACAACACAAAAAAGGGAAGGGCCCAGGAAATGACAGCTACATGCCATCAACCATTTCTTAGGCCTGAATCACCATAACCTCCATCTAATTGATAGTGTTTTTGAGGTCACCTTTTTCCTTCTCTTTTTCCTCCCTTGGGCTCATCTTTTTGGTGCTAGCCCTTGTGCGAGTTCTCAGGCCAACTAGATCCTTGACAACTTGGCCATCCTTATCTCCAATATCCTGCTCCATCTTCTCCATTAAACTCTTCACCTACCCTATATAAGCTTTGAGACTCTTCAGAGATTGGTCCCCAATCTTACAAACCGTGTCCTCTAGCTCATCCACCTTGGCCTTCAGGTTCTGGATTTGCCTCACGCTGTTCTTCAGCAGCTCTATCCTCAAAGTCCTTGAACTGCTTTTCCAATTTTCTGACTTTGTTCACCAATTCAACCTGTGCTTCTGAATTCCTGATGGCCTCTTTTATTTCCCCCAGGCACTCAACAATAGATTTCTCCCCAATACCAACACATTTTAAGATTTTCATTTCTCCTCTCATACCCTTAATTTGATTCTTTAGGTTAGCATTATCACTTAATAGTTTGCTAATTAAACTAGCAAAATCTATAATGCAAGCTTTACCATGGACTAAATCCTCAGGTTCAAAAGTATTACCTATTTCATCATTGTGGTGGGTTTCCTCCTTCCCAATGTTCTCATTTTCAAGTCCCTTCCCAGAATCCTCCTTCACAGTTTCTTCTTCCTTCTGCTCTTTATTCTCCATGCTCCCAGTAGGGTTAGTATCATCCTTTCCCTCATCCTTCTCCTTGTCATCCTCCTCATCCGAGGAAAGCATGATTTTTTTCTTGCTGGGATTTTTCCCTTTGCAAATTTTCATATCAACCCTCTTTCTTTTCTTAACCCCAAATTTGGGTTTAGTCCCTTTCTCTTCATCCTCGGTGTCCTTTTCAGTCTCAGTTTCCTCTGCTGGAGTCATCTTTTTAGCCTTAGTATTAATTTTTCCCTTTTTATTTTTTCTGTCACTCTCCTCAAAGCTATCATCCTCTATATCCTTCTCAGTATCAAAAATTTTGATGTGGGTTTTCTTCTGGCTTTTTGAGGAAGAAGACCCTTTTTTTATTCCCTTCTTAGGGGTTTTATACCCTTTTTTCTCCTCTTCCTCATCCTCAATGTCTTCTTCATACATACATTCCTCCTCGTCTCCTTCCATATCTTCCTCATCCTTCTAAGTCCTTTTAACCAGAGGTCTCTCCACCTTCTTGGATTTAAGAACTTCGTATACTAACACCATAAGCCCCTGGTGAGAGGTATGATCCTCCTTTGGTTTCTTCTGCATACTATTAATGGTGAAATCAAGCGAGATGAGAAAGTAGAAAGGAAAAATGACCTTCATGTTGTGTCTGAAGTGATTAAAAAGCATGAAGTGGTGGTCATAGGCCCTAGTGAGCCCACCATCCAGAGTGATGTAGCTGATGAGCATGAACAGAACATATCACCAGGGTCTGGATATGCACATAGGGTCGTGATAAGAGGTGCCCAGCTTCACCAACCTAGCCCTTTCCTTGTCTTCCTCAGGAAATTTCTCCCAAGCCTTGTCTGATATAAGCTTATCTCTATAAAATTTAAGCCCTTCCATCCCCATACCAGTCACCTCCGTAATAACCTCCTCGATGACTTCCTTATACTGGTTTCCAACCATAACCTCCCATTTTTCCAGGTCTTTGAGAATATTCTTGTGATAGTGGAGTTGCGCCCATGAAGCCTCTCCAGGAAAACCTCTAAACCACCCTCCACCAAAATCTTCCACACATCATCCCTTTCATGCAATTCATCACAATTTGAAGGTTCCACCCACTTCTTGTTACCTCCCATATCGGCTCTCTAGTTAAGATTACTCTCTCTTTAGATGAATTTATGAATGTCATTTGAAATATCCTGCCTCCCTTTCATAAAAATGAAGTGCACCCAGAAAACGTGCCACTTCTAGCTAATTATTGCCACTAATTACATTCTCCTTAGATGGTAATGATGATAAGTCACTTCCGCCATAAATTTTTTTATTAAAACTTTCTATTTATGACCGCTTTTTTGTTTTCTTCACAATCGGTCATTATTCATTGATAACTGCACTTGAACTGGCATGTCAATATCGCCTCCCCTTTTACTTTGTGTTATTAGGTGTATTTCTAAGTTATTTCCACTCTCAGCTATGTTTAGAATGTGTTGAATATGAATAGAGCCATTTATGAATAAATCCATATGTATTCTATTGAGATTCATCTTCTCATTTATAATACTTGTTTCTAACTAGTTGATATCCTTAAGTATTACCAGGTTAACCCACCTAGGTTTTACAAAGCTCAAAGTGAAGAAGGCTATATGTCTTGTCGTAGTTATGGTTTCATGTCTCCAATTAGAAAGTATATTTAATCTTTAGAATATGTCATAACTTATTTAGGATTGGAGATAGGATGAAAAATCACTAACACAACTGACATAAGCAAGTTTGATTCATGACAAATAAATTCTTCCTCTCTCACATCCGAAGACTAATGATCTGAGCTCTCTCTTTTTTGAGCTCCCCTAATTTTTTAATGATGAAAATATTTCTTACATGTAAGTTTCAAAGATTTCATAGATCCCTCCCAATGAGGCGTCACCTTGGGATCCTTCGTCGAGTGAGAAATGGGAAACAAAGAACAAGGACATTCTTTTATGGGATGAGCTTGAAGTGTTTTGCATAACACTTGATGAACACACTCCAACCATTCAAGTGGAGTCTTATCATGTGCCCCAGATGGTAGAACCACCAGTTGTTGAGGTCAAGGAACACGCAGATACATTCCCTACTGCAACTCACTTCAAAAGTATATGCGGGTGCCTAATCAGGTAATATTATGAATATGTTGTTTACCGGTTTCAGCAAGTCATGCTCAGTTCAGAGCATGAAAAGAGATTTCACAAGAATTTTGAGATATCGTATCATATGACGTCAAAGAAGGATCCCAAAATGAATCATTAATTTATCCTCTCTAACATGTCATACACAAGAAGGGTAATACCCAAGTCGACTTTCTCTTTTCATAATGTTATAGAGCCATTAATTAAAAAGAAAAGGTTAGGTCGCAAGGGTAACTACTTTTCAATGCTAGTAATAGATTCTTGTAATAAATTTAGCCTTTAAGTTAGTGTAAATAGTTAGGTTAGGCTAGTTTTCTTTTTTTATAAGTGCTACTACGCAGGGTGACACACTTCCGGTGTCCAATGTATATTTTTTAGGCCCAGTATTAGTTTGCATTTTCTTTTTCACTATTGTCATCATCACACAACAAAGTTTTTTTTTAGAAAAATGATGATTTATTTGTTGCACTAACCCCCTTTTGTTTGTTAAGAGAAAGTTTTCCAATGCATCAAGCGTTCCCCATTTTCACGCGCGCGTCTGGAAAGGTATTTTCTACCCTACTATCATTTTTGTTTTCAATAGTGAGGCCCCTAGTTATGATACATGTTACTTTGCAAGTAAATAGTAAATGTTCGTTCTTTAAGCCTTAAAGTAACATGAGGTTTTAAAATGGTAAATGATGAAAAAATGAATATATGGACAGATATTAAAGAAAGAAAAATTCATATATTTTTCATATATCTTTGATATCTATTTATGGATCAAAGTTTACAAAAAGGGATATTTTCTTTCGTCGTTTACATTTCTTTATATCATAACATCTTTTTTTGCTTTTTCTTTAGAAAGAAAAATATTTTCAGCACCATGGGTCATGCGTCTCTAGAGCTAGGTCTTCTTCTGGATGATTCGTTCCTTTTATTCTCTGAGCCATCTCTGAGTTAGAATATTCTATGTAGCTCGACTCGATAGTAGAATTCCAGGCTTCCTCAAAGAGAACCCTCATGAAGAATTCTTTGAGCCACTTCTCATCCATTTCTACATCTGGGTCCAAGTATTTATTCATAAATTCAACCCCGTGTGGTGCATAGAAATGATGTATATTGAGAGGTTTGTAACAAAATTTTGAAACAAATGGAACACATGGCACTTCCACTCTAGTTTCAACAAAAATCTTTAAGTTGGTTGCCAACAAAAACTCAACATCACAGCGAGCCATAGTGAACACATTATCAAGGTCCCAGAGTAGGCCCTAGCGAGTACTCCCATGGCAATATAATGTATCTGTAAACACCCTAAAATGGACAGACTTGCATCTTGACATTAAAACCACTAATTTTCATCTATTAATTAATGGTTTTTTAATCATTAATTAATCATCTATTTTCTTCTAAATTCATTTCATCTATTGATTAATGATTTTTTTAATCGTTAATTAATCATCTATTTTCTTCTAAATTCATTCCCCAAATCATCTAATCAAATTCCCCAAATTAATTAAATAATTAATTTTATTCAATTAATTAACCTTAATTGATTAATTATCATTAATTAATTAATTAAATTAAATTTCCTATAGTTTAAATTGAAAGATTTAAAATTACTAGTTAAATTCTTCCAATTAAATTAATTTCATTTCATTCAATAAAGCAATTCTAAATCAAAAAGAATTCAATTATCTCACATGTTGAAAACTTTAATTACATAAATGAATTAAATAATCAATTATGTTCAAAGAGATAACCCTTAATCAGATCACATGGGTTACTCCATCCATCTCTCCAATTCACATGGGTAACTCCACCCATCTCTCTAGTTCACATGGGTAACTCCATCCACCTCTTCAGTTCTAAAAGGTAACTCAAAATTATCTCTTCAGTTAACCAAACTCTATCTCCTCTCTCCCAGTTGAAGAGGTAGAGTTTATTGATGGCTTCTCCAGTTCCCTTTGATCTCAATTATTCATCTTCCTATCTTTGGGATTGATCTCAACTGTTCATCTCATTCGCAATTCCTATATAAAAAACCCTTCATAACTATTTTAAGGATCCTGGATTTCAAGCTCACATGCGCCATTACTCTGTCAAATTGATTCTAGCATTCAAGCCATCTTGCGATCACACACACACATGTTCATTTATCAAATTCTCGATGCTCCCAAGTCATAGACACTACCCACACCAATACTAGGCATAAAAAAACAACGTTTCAGAGGGAGTAGAGAGAGACAATAGAAGCTTCAAGAGTTTGGGTTTGCATTCATTTGTTTTCTCTTATTTTCTTGTACATTTTATTTATTTGCAATTTTGTTTTTAGTATTTGTTTCCATCTGATTTCCCCCATTAAAAATCGGTGCTACTAACCCTCTTTGTTGAGTGTTGCATGAATTTGATCACCATTGTGTACATTTTGGTGACCCACCTCCATCCCTACCACCACCACCATCCCTCCCTCCATTCCTCCCTCAACCCCACCTCTAAAGTGGCCTCCTCAACAGTATACTAACAACAAGGCGTGACACATCAGTTAGTGGCTTCGAATGAGTAGCCTGCCACCATGCATCGTACTATGGAGTAGTGCCTACAAAGAGACCAAGTTCAGACATCAGTCACATATAGAAGATAAGAATAAAGACTAATCAGAGAAACAACATCTAAAAAAGAAGAAAAGACAACTACACTAAGAAAAATATGAAAAGAGAAGTACATCAAGAAGGAGAAAAATCTAACACATACTGACATCGACAGTGGCTGACCTCCAAGTCCATGCAACATGCATGAGACCCTAGAACTCAATAATAGCCGCATCAAGAGGAACAAATGCACCCCAAAGAGTAAAGTAGGCATATAAATCAGTGACATCCTACCTCTCCCCAAACTACCACAACACCCTATCAATGTTGTGGAAGTCTATCATATGCACATGCCTACTGACATGACTGATCAGGAACCTCTGCTATCAACAAAAAGGTAAATGCACATCCTCTCCATCCCATACAAGACAATCCTTGCAAGGCCTCCAAATAAAGTATGACATCATATCAAGATGCTTCCACCAAAACATCAAGTGTTCCATATGAGACTGAATGATGGCACCTTCATACATAGATACATACGGTCTCCCCACAGGAAGATCTCGAGCACCTATGGGCCTACACACTACGATGTGCTCCCTAGCCCATATCTGAAGCAAAGTCGCACCAAAACCTAGAGACTTACCTCCAAGGTAAGAAAAATAGAACATATGGAAGTACATGTGGGCCAACATGCACAAAACCTAGGCATATACGATATGATCTCGAACCATACCCCAGAAAAAAGAACCAAACCCAACAGAGAATTCATGCTGGCGATGATCGGGACACAAGATCCCACAAATCAAACTGCCTAACAAAGTGGATAGCCTATCTAAACCCATCCCAAACCTAGACTATGGGATATTATAGGGATTAAACATCCCAAGCTGATCCTGGGGCAGACCAGAAATCTCAGATAGGGCAGTCACGCTAGGGTCCCGGTCATACTCAACAAGGGAACCCTGGATAGGAATCACCAGGATGCGATAAACATCCTCTAGAGTGACTGTGCACTCACCAGTCGGTAAGCTAAAAGTACATGTCTCAGAGTGCCATCTCTCTAACAAGGCAAAGATTAGACCCCTATTGGTTGTAATCTCAGGCATATAACACACCCAGTAGAGGCCTAACTGACTCAAAATATCTTTCTCAGCCTCAGTAACCTAAAAGTGCAAAATCAACCCTAAGGGTCTTGACTCCTGGTAACGCAAGATAGTCCCAGCAAACTACAAAACAATAGAAAGAAAAGTATCAGTAATAAGTCAGAGACAAAGTATCATCAAGTCATCATGCTAGCTACAAATATGCAAGGACATTCAATTGTGACAGTCAAACAGCAAATGCGGTACTCTTATGCACTTTCTGAAACTTACAAAGCAAATGCAGAATTCATCCTGCAATTGTGGTATTAAATCAGATGAATGTGACACACTTATCGTATGCAACATCCATCTAGAAATTATGGCAAAATTGTAGCCTATTGCGGCAATATGTGCAGAAATTCAAAATATCAATATTTTTCAAAGCATATTAATGAGCATTAATGATAAGGAGGACCGGGTCACTCACCGGATGTCCTGTGATAATTGGATGATGGAAAGTGTAGGCTCAATCTGATACATGCACGACCCCAAGAATGCCTGCCATAGCTCAAAGAACTCAGAAAAAAGCAGACAAAATAGGCGACAAATTTACCAAAGGTCCAGAGCTCAAAGAGTGCAAAGTAACAAATGAATGGCCCACCTAGCTATTTATAAAGGTTTTGAAAAAACCCTAATTCCTCCAAGACCTCAAATTTATCTTTCTGGACCTCAGAAACTTCAACACTCAAAATCAGGGGCAATAATGAAGCTTTTTCAAGATCAGTCAGATACCGATATTATCAATTTGCAGTTTCAACAAATTAACGTTCATATCGTGACTTTTCACTCAAATTTGTTGAGGGGGCATAAATACACCTGCTACCATTGGGGCAAGCTGGGGCAAGATCAAAATAGAGAATCTTTGACACATTGCGACAAGCCACATTGCATCAAAGAGGGGCAAATGTAGACACCCTAAAATGGACAGACTTGTGACTTGACATTAAAAACACTAATTTTCATCTATTAATTAATGGTTTTTTAATAATTAATTAATAATCTATTTTCTTCTAAATTCATTCCCCAAATTATCTAATCAAATTCCCCAAATTAATTAAATAATTAATTTTATTTAATTAATTAACCTTAATTGATTAATTTCCATTAATTAATTAATTAATTAAATTCAATTTCCTAAAGTTTAAATTAAAATATTTAAACTTACTAGTTAAATTCTTCCAATTAAATTAATTTAATTTCATTAAATAAAGCAATTCTAAATAAAAAAGAATTTAATTATCTCACATGTTGAAAACTTTGATTACATAAATGAATTAAATATTCATTTATTTTCAAAGATATAATCCTTAATCAGATCACATGGGTTACTCCACCCATCTCTCCAGTTCACATGGGTAACTCCACCCACCTCTTCAGTTCTAAAAGATAACTCAAAATCAGCTCTTTAGTTAACCAAACTCTTATATCTCCTCTCTCCTAGTTGAAGATGTGGAGTTTATTGATGGCTTCTCCAGTTCCCTTTGATCTCAATAGTTCATCTTCCTATCTCTGGGATTGATCTCAACCGTTCATCTCATTCTTAATTCCTATATAACAAACCCTTCATAACCATTTGAAGGATCCAGGATTTCAAACTCACATGCGCCATTACTCTGTCAGATTAGTTCTAGCATTCAAGTCATCTTGCGATCACACACACACACACATATTCAATTATCAAATTCTTGATGCTCCCAAGTCATAGACGCTGCCCACACCAATACTGAGCATAAAAAAATAGTGTTTCGGAAGGAGTAGAGAGAGACAATAGAAGCTTCAAGCGATTGGGTTTGCATTCATTTGTTTTCTCTTATTTTCTTGTACATTTTATTGATTCACAATTTTTTTTTAGTAGTTGTTTCCATTTGATTTCCCCCATTACAAATTGGTGCTACTAACCCTCTTTGTTGAGTTTTGCATGAATTCAATCCCCATTGTGTACATTTTGGGAATGCCATCAGGAGACCTTAAAGCAGGTTTCTCCATTGACCTCGAAAGATCAACATACTTTGGGGAGGAAGCTCCTCTTTCCAGTCATCAAAAACAATTGAAAAAGAAAAAAAGAATCGCCAGTAAGTGAAAACCAAAAGGTGTTTACTGGTACAAAAATGATAAAAAGAGAAAACAAGACATATATTCTAATGAAAACCTCACTGAGGTGCTAGAAGATGGAAAGAAGGAACTCCTCCCCTCGACAGAGGAAAAGTTGGCATTATTAGCAGAGGAAATGAAAGAAGTCAACTTGGGTGATGACAAGAACCCAAAGAACATCTACTTAGCAAAATTACTCACCCAGTGGAGAGAGAAGAGTTCATTAGTTTCTTCAAATAATTAAGATCAATTTTGCATGGTCCTACTCAGACATGCAAGGATTAGATCTAGATCTTATGCTACATCATCTCCCATTGTTACCGAATGCAAAACTAGTCAAACAAAAGCTAAGAAAGATGCATCCCCATGTTGCATTACTAGTCAAGGAAGAATTAAAAAATCTCCTAGATGCTAAGTTCATAAGACTGATCCCATACGTAGACTGAATATCTAATCTAGTACTAATTACAAAGAACAGTGGTCAGATTTGAATTTGCATAGACTTTAGAGATCTTAACAAAGCTTGTCCCAAGGATGAATTTCCTTTGCCTAACATCGATATGATTTTAGATCTAGCAGTAGGACATCTGATGCTATCACTGATGGATGGCTTTTCAGGGTATAATCAAATAAGGATTACACCAGAGGACCAACACAAAACAAATTTACATGTGCATGGGGAATCTACTATTGGAACGTCATGCCATTTGATCTAAAAAATGCCAGAGCAACATATCAAAGGGCCATGACAACCATCTTTCATGATCTAATCCACAAGACAATGGAGGACTATGATGATGACATACTTTCCAAGTCAATGCTTAGAAAGGATCATCTACAAGTATTGGGACCCATTTTTGATAGAATGTAGGAATACAAGGTCTATTTAAACCCAAAGAAATGTGCATTCAGGGTCACAACAGGGAAGCTATTGGTATTCATAGTGTCACATCAAGGCATTGAGGTAGACCTAGAAAAAGTCAGAGTGATATTGGACATGTCACCACCGACCAACCTAAGGAAACTAAGGGGGTTACAAGGCAGACTCCAATCTATCATGTGCTTCATAGCCCATGTAGCAGACAAGCGCCACCCATTCCAATATCTACTACACAAGGACATAAAATTTATATGGATAAAATAATGTGAACATGCGTTCCAAACCTTCAAGGACTATCTACTCAAGTCTCCCATATTAGTGCCACCAGTCCAAGGTAGGTCATTGCTTCTATATATCTTGGCAACTAAATCAACATTAGGTGTACTCTTAGCACAACATGATGACACTGGAAAGGAGAGATCTGTCTACTATCTCAGGAGAACATTGGTAGGCTATGATCTCAACTATACGGCAATTGAAAAATCATGCCTAGTAGTTTCCTTCATTTCCTAGAAGCTGAGGCATTACATGTTAAGTCATCAAACAAAGTTGATAGCGCACATCGATCCCCTCAAGTATTTACTTAGCAAAGAAGCACTCATCGGACGAATAGCAAAGTGGGTAATGGTCTTAAGCAATTTTGACATTGAATACATAGAGACAAAATCCATCAAAGGGAAAGTGGTTGCAGATCAACTGGCAGAGGCACCTATTCATGATCATCATCTTATTGTTTCTAAATTTCCAGATGAGTCTATTCCAACACTACAATCAGAAATAGAGACATGGAAACTATACTTTGATGGGCCATGCATGAACCATGGTGCAGGAGCAGGGATAGTACTCATCACTCCAAACAATGATGCGATTCCAAAATATTTTAGACTCAAATTCCCATGCACAAACAACATAGTCAAATACGATGCACTAGTCATTGGAGTAAATACAATAATTCAATGGATAATCAAGAACCTTAAGGTCAATGGAGATTTGCAGTTGGTCATTAGCCAAGTCAAAAATGACTACATGACAAAATATGAGAAGTTGATATCATATAGAGAACAGATGGATAGGCTGCACACTAAGTTCCAATACATATTTTTTGAGAAAATACCAAGGGATCAAAACAAAGCTATAAACGTGATGGCTACCATAGCATCATTGATCGATATGCCAGGCAATGAAACCGGATTCTAGTTTCTAGTGGAGAAACTCATGATTCCATCACATCAAGCACCAATCATAGAATCATCATGTGTCCTTGTTGGTCCTGAAACCCCATGGTACCATGACATTTATAATTACCTCCAAACTAGTGTCTTACCTCCCAACTTTTCTAGGAACCAGAAAAAGTCCCTCATCCGCCAAGCCTCTAGGTACACCATTCTCGCAACTACTCTATATAGACAAATTCTAGACGGGACGCTATTACTATGTCTCACTTCCATAGAATCCCAGAGAGATATGTACAAGGTACATGAAGGAATTTGTGGAACCCATGGAGGTGGCAACATCTTATCTAAAAATATCATTTGCATGGGGTACTACTGGCCCACAATAGAGACATATGAAAACAAGTATGTACAAAGGTGTAGGCAATGTCAGATTCATGGAGACCTCATCCATCCATAACCTAAGAACTAAATCCTATCACTTCACCATTACCATTTTATATGTGGGGATTTGACCTAGTTGGCAAGATTACACTGTTAGAGTATTATTACTCTTTTAGCTTATGCTTCTCTTAGGTGCGTTATTAATTAATTCCTAATTAATAATGCGCATCCTAGTATTTACCTTTTAGGGTTTCGTTCACCTTTATAAGGTCAAACTTTGTATTTGTCATTCATTAATTCAGATTTTATTTTCGCTCTCACTTTCTGAGCAACTTCTGAGTTCTTCAACTTTTTCATCTTTGTATCAGGTTCTTGCATGCAAGTGTATTCAGGGTTTGGGGATTTGCATGTTTGCAAAATTCTACATGGTATCAGAGCTGCCCTGCTGCTGTCTGGTTCGAAGATTTTGAAGCCACGATTCGAAGGCGTCTTCTGCAACTTCTCTGGAGTTTTTTTTATCACTTCTAAGGAGGCACTAATTTTTGGAGATGTTTGAGAAAAAATAGACTCCACCATTGCGTTCAGAAGGCCCGGGAGAGTCGAAATCATATAAAACTTGACCCATTTAGCCTCCGTGAGCACAGGGGAAATTTTTTTGGCCTCCTAGGGCCGTACAGCTCGAAAATCGAGGTCAAAACTCGAAAAAAAATTAAAAAACCACTTTTTTAATTAAAAAAAGGGGCACGCAGCCTTCGTGCCGCCTGTGCGCCACCCCTGGCCTGTGCACCACCGCGCAGCCCCCACTCCGCCGCCGGGGCCCGCCTCCACCGGCGCTCCGCTCCTCCTCCGCCCGCGCGCCACTTCCGCCGGCCGCGCCACCACTGCGCTGCCCGGCTGCAGCACTGCTCACGGGCCACCTGGCTGCCGCCCGGCCACCACCACCACCGGTGGTGCCGCTTAAACAGTGCGGTGACGTCCGTTTGGGCGTCAATTTTAGCCCAGTGCCTGGTTTTTTCCAGGGAGCATGCATTTTGAGGGGCAGGTGGTTTTTTGCTCATAACTTGAGCATACGAGCTCATTTTTTGGAAAACAAAATATCGCCAGAAAGGTGTTTTTGAGACAGATGCAGTGGTATAGGTCTCATTTCCTGTTTTTTCCATTTGGTTGCTGTTTTTCTTAGTCAAAGTCACACCTTCCTTTCTGCTCCTGTTTAGCTTCTGGAACTCAGGTTTTCTCCTTATTTTTCTTTGTGTGCTTTCAGTAGTTGTTCATTTGAGGTGCTCAGGGGATAGAATTTTACATTGTGGGGAGGTGCATTTTACTTTCTATCATTTCATTCAGAAAGACCCTTCTACTTCCATCTTCTTCTTCTTTCAATGTCGTACCCCTCTGTGGCCCGACTAACACCTCACAACTACCACACATGGAAGCCACACATGACCAGACTCCTCATGTCATGAGGTTTATGGTCCTGCATGGATGTGGCTCAGCCAGTTCTTCAGAGGCCTTATGAGGCACTTATGCACAGAAA
>MU228104.1:8269839-8287005 GCA_018584345.1 Thuja plicata
GCATTGTACTACTGGCTTTGAGAGAGTCTCTTGAAGTCATGCCTTCTGTCTTTGCTTGCTTTTATATCTCTTTTTGGAGAGGAGTTTTTCCCACTGGGTTTTCTCCTTTGTCTCCGGTTTACAGAGATTTCCTTGTACTGGGTACCTGATCAGGCCTTGTTGCCGGGACCCATTTCTTGCTTTCTTAGTCTTGCTAGGTCTGCTTTCTCCCTGCGTTTAGCTTAAGGGGGGGTGTTAGAGTATTATTACTCTTTTAGCTTATGCTTCTCTTAGGTGCATTATTAATTAATTCCTAATTAATAATGTGCATCCTAGTATTTACCTTTTAGGGTTTCGTTCACCTTTATAAGGTCGAACTTTGTATTTGTCATTCATTAATTCAGATTTTAATTTTGCTCTCACTTTCTGAGCAACTTCTGAGTTCTTCAACTTTTTCATCTTTGTATCAGGTTCTTGCATGCAGGTGTATTCGGGGTCTGTGGATTTGCATGTTTGCAAAATTCTACATACACCTCCTTTAGCTAATGGACATAAATACATCATAGCTGCAATAGAGTACTTCACTAAATGGGTGGAAGCAATTCCCCTCACCTACATAACTGGAAAGCATATCTTAATCTTCATACTCAACCATATCATCTGTCGATATGGAATTCCTCAAACCATCCTGACAGATCATGGTGCACCTTTCCAAAACAAAGATGTTGAAGATCTCTCTGAACAGTTCCAAATCAAACAAGGTTTCTTTTCATTCTATTATCCTCAAGGGAATGTCCAAGATGAAGTGACAAACAAGACCATTTTGAAAATCTTGAAGAAAATAGTTAACGAATCAGGGCGAGACTGGCATTTACAACTTAGTCCCACATTATGGGCATACATAACTAGCATGAGAACACCTATAGGAGCCACTCCTTTCTTCTTAGTATATGGATCAGAGGCGATCCTACCCCTCAAAGTGGAAATCCCATCCCTAAGGATATCATTAAAGAACCTAATTTTAGATGAAGACTACAGAGTAGCAAGGCTAAGTGAACTGGAACTACTAGACAAAAGAAGACAAAATGCATTTAATCACTTACAAGGATATCAAAATCACCTTAGAAGGAACTATCATAAGAAATT
The DNA here is from genome assembly GCA_018584345.1 of Thuja plicata. Lineage (NCBI taxonomy): Eukaryota > Viridiplantae > Streptophyta > Pinopsida > Cupressales > Cupressaceae > Thuja > Thuja plicata. Next base: position 8,270,965 of record MU228104.1, read on the forward strand.
GAGGCCACACACCTTTGAGGTAGGAAACCTTTTCCTAATGGAAATTCAAAAGAACCAAGCAGAGTGAGTGAAACCCAAAAAGTTTGAGCCTAACTGGCTAGGACCATATGTCATTATCAACTCTACCCAGAGTAGGGCATACCAACTGGAAACACCAGAAGGAGATCAACTCCCCAGATACATAAACAACATGCACCTCAAGAGGTTCTACATTTTAGGTCTCAATGGTTAAGGCAACTATCTACATATCTAGAAAATACCAAAAAAATCAAAAAATACAAAAGGTTACCTTAGTGAAACCCTGGAAAATAGGCGCCTTGGTGACAACAAAAAAAAAAGTGAAAAAGTAGAGAGAAAAAAAGCACTCTCTCAGTGAAAACCTGGAAAATAAGCACTATTGAGTAGGTACCTTGGTGAAAACATAGAAAACGAGCACCAAGTGTTCAAATCCAGCTTCACAATCAATGAAAAAGATCAAAGCTTGAGAAAAATTTGAATGCAAGACTGACTACCCAAGCTATATCCAAGAAGAAAAATCCCCTCTGAACAACAACACTTATCCTTGGTTAGTACTACCCAGTAGACTAGGGGGAAATTCTAAATATCCTGAAAAAATCCCTAAAAATAAAAAAAACTCATCAAAAAATCCTATAAAGATCCAAAATCCTGAGAAAATCAATCTTCATAAAAAACAAATCAAAAATTGCAAAATATCAAAGCAATAAAACTAGATGGGTTATCAACAAAGCAAAGGGAAATCAAGCCAAGTCAGTCAATGTCAAAACCATGAGCTTTACAAATCTACATTGGGCCCATATGACACAACTTTATCAGCTATCAAATCTATTAACAAGCAAACTGGCGACCAAGCCAAATCAATCAATGTTAAAACCATGAGCTTTGAGAATCAGCATTGGGCCCATCTGACACAGCTTGATCAGCTACCCAAAATGATCAAAATCAATCAATAAATCAAATCAAACATCTTACACAGTGATGGATACACTCAAAACTAGACAAATTAGTCTTATATGAGACATCTATTACTGAAACCAAACACAATCAAGACAACCAAGCCAATCAAGCCTATCAAGAGAGTCATGCCAATCAAGAGAATCAAACTAAATCAAGGAACAATCAAAATGTTTACTAGGTTAGTCATAAGTCAGATGTTAGCCTATATTTCATGGTTATGTTCTTACACTACTCTAGGATCCACTAAGTGAGGAGAGTAGCTATGATGGATCATGACTTATTTTCTTTGATTATTGTCTATAGAATGTTCACTTTGATTCTAGGTCTATGATGATTTAGGATAAATGCGGTAGGCGCTATCACTTATCTAGAAGCCACATAGTTCCACAATCCGAGCTTAACCCTGGGAAAGAAGTGGAAAAATTGTTTCTATTATCTGCTTGTTTATTACAAATAGAATCACAGCGGTCTCTAGATGGTCTGAGATCTGGGTGCATTGGATTTCTATCTTGGTTTTTTTGGGATTTCTTTTCAAAAGTAAAATAATAATAGTGGTATCTAGATGGTCTGAGATCTAGGTGCATTGGATTTCTATTTGTTTTTTTGTCTTGCTTTTAAAAGTCAAGAGTTCATAGCGGTATCCAGATGGTCTGAGATCTGGGTGCGTTGGAATTCTATATTGGTTTTATCTTTTTTCATATGGTCAGTGAGAAAAGCAGTATCTAGATGGTCAATCTTGGGGTGATTTTGGCTCTCTTTCCTTTCAAATAAGAGATCATAGTGGTATCCAGATGGTCAGTATCTCGGTACATTTGGATCTCTTTCTTTTGAAAATAGGGAACATAGCTGAATCCAGATGGTCAATATCTGGGTGCACTAAGTTCTCTTTCTATTCAATCTCTCTATCCTTCTAGTTATCAAGAGGTCATAGCAGTATCCAGATGGTCTGAGATCTTGATGCATTGGACACTCTTCAGAATTTCATAAAAAGATGCACTGATGACAAAAATTGGAAATGCGACAACGACTTGGGTCACTCATCCATTCTATCAATTCATATCTATCAATCATCAACCATCCTTTATATCAATTCATATCTATCAATTGATCCTAGAGAACATTCCAAACTAACTTCCTTCTAACTAACACATGCATTACTCAGATATTTTGTGCATAGTAGTTTGCATTCATTTATTGCATAAGGAAAATCCAAAACATGAGCATAGTAGATCATATAATCAATGCATCCATCATCAATAACATCATAACTAACATAGGAATGTATTCATCATCATCATATAGTGATTCACACTTTCAACAAATTAATGTTCATCTAACGCATTTTCTATGCTTAATTTGTTGAGGGGGCATATAGTCCACTTGCTGTCACTGGGGCAAGCTGGGGTAGGATCAAAACATAGAATCTTTAACACATTGCAAAAAGCCACATTGCATCAAAGAGGGGAAAATGTAGACACCCTAAAATGGACAGACTTGCTACTTGACATTAAAAACACTAATTTTCATCTATTAATTAATGGGTTTTTTATCGTTAATTAATCATCTATTTTCTTCTAAATTCATTCCCCAAATCATCTAATCAAATTCTAAAAATTAATTAAATAATTAATTTTATTTAATTAATTAACCTTAATTGATTAATTACCATTAATTAATTAATTAAATTCAATTTACTATCGTTTAAATTGAAAGATTTAAACTTAATAATTAAATTCTTCCAATTAAATTAATTTCAATTAAATTAATTTAATTTCATTCAATAAAGCAATTCTAAATAAAAAAGAATTCAATTATCTCACATGTTGAAAACTTTAATTATATAAATGAATTAATAATCAATTATGTTCAAAGAGATAATCTTTATTCAGATCACATGGGTTACTCCATCCATCTCTCTAGTTCACATGGGTAACTCCACCCATCTCTCCAGTTCACATGGGTAACTCCACCCACCTCTTCAGTTCTAAAAGGTAACTCAAAATTAGCTCTTCACTTAACCAAACTCTATCTCCTCTCTCCCAGCTGAAGAGGTGGAGTTTACTAATGGCTTCTCCAGTTACCTTTGATCTCAACCATTCATCTTCCTATCTCTAGGATTGATCTCAACCATTCATCTCATTCTCAATTCCTATATAACAAACCATTCATAACCATTTAAAGGATCTAGGATTTCAAGCTCACATGCACCATTACTCTGTCAGATTGGTTCCAGCATTCAATCCATCTTGCGATCACACACACACACACACAAATATTCAATTATCAAATTCTTGATGCTCCCAAGTCATAGGCGCTTCCCACACCAATATTGAGCATCAAAAAATAGTGTTTCAGAAGGAGTAGAGAGAGACAATAGAAGCTTCAAGTGATTGGGTTTGCATTCATTTGTTTTCTCTTATTTTCATGTAAATTTTATTGATTCGCAATATTTTTTTTAGTAGTTGTTTCCATCTAATTTTCCCCATTACAAATTGGTGCTAATAACCCTCTTTGTTGAGTGTTGCATGAATTTGAACCCCATTGTGTATAGTATCATAGCCCTAGGTACCTCTAAATTGAGCAGAGAACCCATGAACCTAGATTAGATTTCCATGTTTAGCCAATAGTCATCCTCACTATGTAGAAAATATTCATTTTAGGGAAGCAAGGACCACATGATCATCGGTTCCTATCATTGTGGCTATCCTACTATCATCTATGAGCCAAATAAAGGTTGCTGAGGTAGGGTTCTATTCAATCTCACTGGTGTATCCATGTCTCTGGGCTATATTCCAAATCCTACACCTACAACTATGTATTTCTGGTAAATACCTTATGCCACCTTTTGAATGTGTTACCCTTTTTTTAGAGAAAGAAATCCACCCGTACAGGCACAAGGCATTTATTTCACTGAGGGGAGAATGTCACATCAAATTGTAAAAGTATTGTGCTCATTTCCCAAGGACTACCATTTGTTTGTTTTTAGATCTTTGAGCCTAGTTCTAGTTGTTGATAGTGTGGTTAGAGTAGATTCGTACACCTAGGGCGCCGATAAAAGGTAAATGTATTTATTTTAAGCTTAAAACAAAATATTGTCTTTGATATCCCAAGGTAGTAACATTTTTTTTATGGTAGTCAAAATTAATACTTGTCATTTCATTAAAAATTGTGATATCCAGCTAGATTTTACACGCTTCTCATTTGAATACTCATTATATGATGTTGAGATATCCTTTTTGCAAGATGTACACCCTTGTTCTCCTTATGTTGCGCAGTGCAGTGGTGGTTTGCGACATGGATTAACCGCCTCATGTGCTTGTATAAGTCAAGTGGTTGTATCAAGCATTAACATGTTGATATTTTGGTGCAACAACAACCAACAATTGGTATCAGAGCTGAGGTCATGGTTTCAAACCCCATGCTTGCATTGTAGGGATTGTTTCAAGGTGTGTGCCCTTCATATCCTTGTGTTGTGCAGTGAAATGATGGTTTGCAACATGTCTTTACCACATCTTGTGTTTGTATAGGTCAAGTGGTTGTATCGCGCATTAACAGGTTGATCATTTGGTGCAATGACAACCAATAGTCCATCCTTGATCTACTAGATGAAAAGTTAGAGATTATTCTGCTACCACCTTGGAAACCATCCTGGAAATATGACACCATGGCAATTCATGCACACAAAGGCCAAAAAGGAAAAGAAAATGAAAAGAGGAAAAATAAAGCAAAAATGCAAAAAGGTGTAAATTTTAGGGTACACTAACAATTCTACCAGGGATATGGATGTCTGAATGGTAGTAGAGAAATGTTATCGGTTGTCAAGGATATAACCTTGTTGAGGCTATGGACACCTGGCTAGAAGAGAGGCTCTATCCGATTGGCTATGGAATAAATCTAACCTGCATAGTCTAGCAGGAAGGTGGAAGCCATTTTATTGTCTTAATAAGGGGAGGGATTAACTCCTTGCACACACAAGAATCCATTGATAAGTTATTTTCATAATTTGACATGTTAATCTCCTTCCTGATTGATGTTTTTTATAAAAGGTGGTGTATCAAACATATATTTACATTACAAAACTGAAAACAAACGCGTTTAGTTACTCTCAACCTCAGTGTACCCCTTTCCTCTACATCTATCTAGTTGGTCAAAATGGCTTTTTTAATTATTGAATGAGATTAATGATTCTTTTTGGGATAACATTTGTATTTCTTTTTTCTTTGTTCTCTCTTTTGTGGTTCTCTTTTTGCAGCTTCCTCCATGCCTTGGGCCTTTCTGGATTGATTTGTGCTTCCTATTAATATTTTTTTTCCCTTTTGTTTGAAATCTCTAATTTCAACTTTTCTTGTAGGTATTTCCAGCGTAGCAGTCATGAGACCAACTTCTTACCAAAGATAACCAATTTGAGAGATTTTAAGTGAGCATGTTTTCCATTCGAATGGATAAGGCTTTGGTTTGTACAACCAAATATTCTAGGTTCACTCTCGGTAGGTCAAGATCCCTTGAAAGACACCAAAAATGTAGATTCCTTCTAGACTATCAGCCTCACCACCACTCTTCAAGCTTCTGTCACATCAACACACAGGACGCATTGCAACATCAAAGCCCCCTGATAGGAGTTGATATATGTCAACCCATTGGGGTTTCAAGGCACTCCACAGAGGACATCTCTCCTCCAAATTTTTCCAACATGCCATGTGTCCCTCTTGGACACCCAAGCTCATAAGGACCTACCAAGTGCATATTCCAAGAATATGATTCCACATAAAGACTCCCATGACTGACAAAATCTTTGACAGCTAACTTGAGCACACTTTTTGGTTGGCCCATGCAATCATGGCCATCCCTGATCGAGTCACCACATTTTTATTCTCCCTACCCAGTTGGCGAGTATGTTGATAGCCACCAAAAAAGAATTAAACTTGGCCCCAGTATAAGGAATCTAGATATTCATAACTGATCCTTTGGCATGTTGATAAATTATAATAAAAATGCAATCATTCTCTGATCGTTTCGACCAAATTTTCTTCTATAAAACCTTGGGGAATTATAAAAGAAATGAGAGGTTGGAACATTGGACTTTGATGAAGGATACTCCCCTTATTAACACAAACACACACAATAGAATCGAGAATAAAAAAAAATTGTAAGGACAAGAAATGGTCTTTTAATTATCTCCAATGAAATGGAATTACAATGTCCAAAAATATAACATGAACAGCCACATGGGAATTTTCATTATAATATTCTACAAGCCAGAGCCACCAGATGCATTTTATTGAACTAGTCTAGATAACCCTACATGCCTTCATTATATAGGCAATTTTAACTACCTAAGGTTCTAGAAATTTTAACCCCAAATTTTGAGGCTGACCATCCCTAAGATATTATTATTCATTTTTATTACATTAGAATAGGCCCCAAACAACTTTTGGAACTTGAAATAAATTTTGAAGGAATTTTATTTTCTTCTGTTTCAGGTAGCGCAAATTTTGGAGACCATAACACATTGCTCGTTGACCCAATTAGCTATTATAACACCATGTCATAAATGACATGAATTTATCTACAACTCCTGAATCATGAAAGCTCCAGTTAGCTGAGGTTTAGAGCCCTTTTGGAGCCCTCTAAAGCCTTCAAAAATTAGTTCAAAGTTTCTATACTACTGCCAATACTGAAAATTTTCAATATCTTCAAAACTAGACTTGATCTTGCAATGAAACTTTAGTGGTAGGCTGATATAATCAAAGTGAACCTCTAGGGAAGAAAATAGAACATTCTGAGCTCAAAAAAAAAACTTAATAAAAATAGAAAATTCCATAAATAGAAGCTATGCACAAAGATATCCCTTATTGAAAAGAAACTAGAAAATATTTTTGGGTGATGCAAGATTGCCCTTCCACCCAGGATGCTCTTGCATCAAAAACCATGAGTAATTTGAGAAGTGACCTTGTCACATCTCAAATGTTCAAAGGAAAACCAAGATGGTTAAACCCCTCCCTTGATAACCATGATGAATCTTCCACAGGTTATCCTTTCCATTTGATCAAATATTATTTTTCCTTGTGCTTCTGCCAACACGGCTATCCAAGATGTCTTCAATCTCCTCTGTAGCTGAAGTAGTTTCTGGAATATTCCACTATGCTTCTATGACCTAATCCTCAACACCTCCTTCATGATATTTTTTCATATCTAAAATGTTAAATATTGGTGAAATATTGAGGTCACTAGGCAACTCTACTTCATAAGCATTTCATGAATCATGCTTCTTCAGTATTTTGCATGGTCCAAACTTCTTCATCTTCAAATTATTATATGTTTCTACTAGAAATATCTCCTTTCTCAAATGAACCGTGACTTCACCCCCCACTCAGAATTCCTTATTCCTCCTTTTCTTATCTACCTTAGCCTTGTACTGTGTATTCATTTTATTAATATTCTTCCTTACCTCCTCATGCTAATTATTCAAGTATTTTGCAAAGTATTCAGCTTCAGTGCTACTTGTCTCTCCTTTTTCCAACTTTCTTAATTATGATGCATTTCTAGGACCACTTCCATATACCATCTAGAATAGTGATTTACAAGTGCTCCTATTGACAGAATTATTGTATGCAAATTCTGGCTATGGTAAAATCAAATCCCATCCCTTTGTTTTATCTTCAACCAAGCACCTCAACAGATTCCCCAAACTCCTATTAACCACTTATGTTTGGCCATCAGTTTGTGGATGGTGTGTTGAGCTAAACTTAAAATCTATCTTCAACTTTTTCCACAAGGTTTTCCAAAAGTACCCAACAAACTTGGTATCTTGATTTGAAACTATGCTCTTTGGTAAACCATGTAGTCTCACCACCTCCCTCAAAAACAATTCTTCTACATGAAAAACATCATTAGTCTTCTTGCAAGGAGTGAAATGTGCCATCTTTGAAAACCTATCTACCACTATAAAAATGGAATCATGCCCTCTTTGAGTTCTTGGTAGGCCAAGAATAAAGTCCATACTAATATCCTCCCACGATTTCTCTAGTACAGGTAATGGCTGATATAACCCTATATTTTTCTTGGCTCCTTTTTCCATCTGACATACTCTGCAACTTTGTAAAAATTTATTAACATCTTGTTGCAGCTATGGCCAGTAATACTTTTCACTAACCAGTGAAATGGTTTTATCTCAACCAACATGTCTAGCCAGTCCTCTACTATGATTTTCTTTGATTAGATTATCCCTCAAGGAACTCCTTAGAATGCACAACTAACTACCTCTGAATAACATTTCATCTTAGATTATGAAGTCCAACCATTTGGTTCTATCTAGAGTAACAATTTCTCTACAAGCTTTCCAAGCTTTGCCAAAATCAAGATCCTCAGAGTACAAACTCTTGACTTCCTTGAACCCAAAAAATTCAATCGACATATTTTTCATCAAAATCTGTCTCTTGCTAAGGGCATCTACAACCCTATAATACTTCTTTCTCCCATGTTTCAAAATAAAACTGTAACTCTGCAAAAAGTTAACCCAGTTCAAATGCCTCTGATTCAACTACCCTTTTCTGTTCAAATATTGCAAATTTTGATGATCAGTAAATAAAAAATACTCTTTTGGAAAAAGATAATACCTCCACTTCCTCAATGCCTAAACTATAGCATAGAACTTATGATCATAAACAAAATATTTTCTCTTGGCATCATTCTCACTAAACTAAGCAATGGGTTTACCTTCCTGACTCAAAATGGCGCCAATAGCATTACCACTAGCATCACAGTCTACTTGAAACACCTTGTTAAAATCTGGAAGTGCTAAAACATGTTGATTTTTAAATTTTGTTTTCAACAATTCAAAACTCTTGTCTATTCCCGCAATCCACTTAAACTCTTTCCTATCCCCTCTCATTGTTCCAATCAAGGGTCCACATATACACTTAAATTTTGAATAAACTTTCTATAAAAGCTAGCCAAACTATGAAAAGATCTTACCTTAGTAGCACTCCTTGGAGTAGGCCATTCCAAGATAGCCTTCACCTTCTCTGGGTCCATTTTTAGACCTTCTGTTGAAACTACAAATCTCAGATACACTAACTCCTTCTTCACAAAACTACACTTCTTTAGATTAATCAACAACTTCTCTTCCCTTAACCTCTCAAAACCCTATGAATATGCATTATATGTTCTTCCAATGTCTTTCTAATGATCAAAATATCATCCAAATAAAAAATGGAAAAATTTCCCAGAAATTATTTCAATACTTTATTCATGAGCCACATGAATGTGCTTGGTGCATTGGTTAGCCCAAAAGGCATGACCACCTACTCATACAAGTCCTCTTTTGTCTTGAAGTTTGTCTTCCATTCATCTCCTTCTCTTATCTTGATTTAGTGATATCCACTCTTTAGGTCTATCTTTGTGAAATACACAACTCTACTCAAACAATCCATAATATCATCCATCCTTGGCAAGTGAAAAATGTACTTGATAGTGACCTTATTGATAGCTCGATAATTTGTACACATCCTCCATTCTCCATTTAACTTTGGTGCTAATACCAATGGTGCAACACATCGACTCAAACTTTCTTGGATCAATCCCTTCTATAACAACTCCTTCACTTGTTCAGTTCAAATCCTCACTCTCTACTAGAGTCATCTTATGGGCTGCCTTGTTTAGAAAAATGGCCCCTCTTCCTCTCTGATCCCTATTTTGATCACGAGAATGATTGAAATTATTTTTTCTCTGATTCTAACTTCTACTTGACTCATTATTATTTTTCTAATCTTCATTTCAGCCTCCATAAGACCATTCGTTGGATCTTCCACCATGACCTCTTCCATCTTACTTTCTTTCAAACTTCTTGTTCGGCTTCTCTTCCACCCTTAAGGAAAAATAGTACACTTCTTCAATGTTGTTCATTCTAAATAGACTCAACTCCTCCTAAATACTTGGCCTTAACCCATGAAGATAATGGGCAACTTTTTCCTTCTGAACTTGTGCATGACCTATTCTAATAAGGACTCGGTAGAACTCTTATGTATACTCTTGCATAGATTATCCTGCTTGTCTCAACCCTTACATTTTATTCAGTAGATCGAGCTCATAATCAATAGGAATGAAATGTATCTTCAATTTCTCCACCATTCGGTCCCATCTTGTGATTTTCTCATTTCCTCTTCTATTCCTCTCCAATTGAATCTCCTGCCACCAAATGTTTGCATGACCCTTCAGTTTTGCCTTCAAAAAATTGACCCTATATAGATCTTTGACATATTCATACTCAAAATATTCTTCTATATCATTGAGCCAGTTGATCAGTTCCTTTGGGTTAAGATTTCCAGAAAATGTGAGATCTTCAATCTTGGGTCTCTTTCCAATCTTGGAAATGGCCCTCAAAAATCTATCCTCCTCAGGATCTCTAGGCACTTCTAGTGCTTCTTTTTCACCTTGTCCTTCTTCTAATTCATCTTCACTTTCATCTCTAACTGCAATATGCATTCCTCTACAGAGCTCCTCTTGCAATGCTTGCACTTATCTCTGGAGGGCTCTAAAACCCTCTTTTGTCACACCTGCAACTCTCCTGTCACGGTTCCTTCGTGGAGGAATTTTTGGCTCATATCACTTGAACCCACAATCATAGTCCTAGTGAAAACTTCCTCATAGTTGGCGATATATCTAAACACTCAGGAAATCCTTCTATAATACCATTTGATGAAGGATACTCCCCTTATTAACACAAACACACACACAACATAATCGAGAATAACAAAAAATTATAAGGACATGAAATGGGATTTATATTATCTCTGATGAAATAGAATTACAATGTCTAGAAATATAAGATGCACAGCCACATGGGAATTTTCATTACAATATTCTACAAGACAGAGCCACCAGATGCATTTTCCCGAACTACTCTAGATAACCGTATGGGCCTTCATTGTATAGGCAATTTTAACTGCCCTAGAAGGTTCTAGAAATATCAACCTAAATTTTGAGGCCAAACATCCCTAAAATATTATTATTCATTTTTATCACATTAGATAGGCCCCAAACAACTTTTGGAACTCAAAATAAATTTTGAAGGAATTTCATTTTCTTCTATTTCAGGTATCGCAACTTTCGGAGACCATAACTCATTACCCGATGACCCAATTGGCTATTATAACCCCAATTTAGAAATGGTGTGAAGTTCTCTACAATTCCTGACTTGTGCAAGTTCTAGTTAGTCAGTGTTTCAACCCCTTTATGAGCCTCTAAAGGCTTCAAAACTTAGTTCAAAGTTTTTGTACCCTACTACCAATATCAAAATTTTTCAATATCTTCAAAACTAGACTTGATCTTGCAATGAAATTTTACTGGCAGGCTAATATAATCAAAGTGAACCTCTAGGGAAAAAATAGAACATTCTGAGCTCAAAAAAAAAACTTACTAAAAATAGTAAAGTCCATAAATAGCTTCTCTGCACAAAGATAGCCCTTATTGAAAAGAAACCAGAAAATATTTTTGGGTGATGCAAGATTTTCCATACACCCAGGATGCTCCTACATCAGGCTTCTATTCAATGAGTTGAGAGACTTCTATTCAATGAGTTGAGAAATACTCTGTAATATTTGTAGAGGTTTAAATTTATGAAGACAAGATCCTATGGCTTTTTGACCAGAGGTGTATACTATAATATTTGTATTCTGGGATGTACTCTCTCACCTTGGTATGTTTGGTCTTAATAAACCATGGGGATTGTACCTGTGTTGCCTTTTCCTTTTTGTTAATCAAAGTGTCCTATGCTGACTCTTTATGGGTTTGGTCCGTGTATTCACATATTGCAGCCTACTACTCAGGAAGGTTAGTTGTTTAGGACATGTAGTATTTTCATTTGACCCTTATACGACCTATTTTTGTCTGCTATGAAATGTTATTGTACACTGTGTCTGTGGGTGAAGATATTTTCACACACTTTAGGAGTTTATTTTGTATCCTCATTCTGAACCTTGTATGTTCTTCCCATGGCTATGATATGAATGTTTTTTCCTATGTCTGGCAACTTTAGCTTCTTGTTCTCTCAGCCCACAATGAAGGGTCTATTGTGCTCCATGTCTTAGTGAATGAAGATACGAGTCTCTGACTAGAAAGGTTGAACCTCACAAATAATATCTGACAAATTAGTAGCATGTACAACAAAGATTTGATCTAGTATTTGTATTCCCTTATCTTAGGTTGTTTTGTTAAAGTTTGTTTCCTTCATATTTTCCAAACACCCACCTATGAAGAGTTGGCTTCTAAAATCTTGGAGGTTGTTTCACAAGGTGGACCTCGTCCCACTCCTGTGAAACTTCTTGACTTCCCTTATTTAGGCATGAGCCTCTTAGGGATAAATAGTAAACTCTTCTCCTCTATCAGATCTCAAACACTTGATTCTCTTGTCAACTTAATTCTTGACTCTTTTTTTGGATATCTTGAATTTTTCTAATGCCCTTAATTTTTCTCTTAAGAATGCTACCCAAGTTAAACTTGAATAATCATTAATTAAAAGCATGAAATATCTCTCACCTTGTAATCTTCTTATTTTGGTTGGACCACATAGGCCAGTGTGTACAAGATCCAACAAACCAGTAGATGATTTCTCTTTTCCTCTGAATGTTTCTCTAGTCTTCTTTCCTTCTTGACATCCTTTTCTTATAATATTATCTGGTTTGTTCAGTCTTGGAAAATCTTTAGATGCACTTGTTGAACTTATCCTTACCAAATTTTCAAAGTTAATGTGACACATACTCCAGTGCTAGAGCCAACTATCATTAAACTATGATAATAAGCATCTTTTCACACCTCTTCCAGTTTATACATGTTTCCACTTAACCTTTTCCTAGTTGCAATAACAATTTTGAACTTCTTCTGGATCTCACAACTAGGATCTTGAAATACAACATTGTAACCATTTTTGCACATCTATCCAAGACTCAAAATATTATGATATAAACCCTTCACATAGTAAACATTGGCAATGTTATGTTTTCCATAAAAACTAATAAACTCAATTCTAACAATCTATGTTGTTTGATCATTGCCAAACCTAATAGAACCTCCATCATAATTCTCAATTTTCACAAACTTATTTTTATCACCAGTCATATGATTTGAACATCTACTATCAATAAACCATTCATCTCTATTTCTTCTAACATATAATTCCTTTTCAGTGTGACCATTAGATTCCAGACAAATTTTAGAGATATCAAATCTAGGTTCATCTTTTTCTACCAAAAACATGCAATCTTCTTGATCTCATTCATCATCTCATATAATAGCATTTTCATTGACATAATATGCCTTCTTATTGAATATTTTAAACTTTTTTTTATCCTTTTTCTAGGTACTTAATTTCTATATGACCAATCTTTCCACATCTAAAACATTTAAGAGGTAACATACTTTGTATTTGTTGGTAACTTTCTTCAGCTTCCTTGTGAAGTTTGCTTCCAAATCATCTAAATTGTCACTATCTAGATCTTCTTCTACCTTTGTGGATTTAAAGGATGTTTCAGTTTTCTCCTTTTCTTTTCCAAATTTCCTCATTTCAAAAGTAGTCAAAATGCCAAAAAGCTTCCCTCTAGTGAATTTCTTCAAATCATAAACTTTCTTAATAGCTGAGATCTTGTCACTGTACCTTTCTAGTAGAATCATCAAAATATTCTCCATAAAATATTCATCTATCAGTGTGCCTCCTTTATTTTTTTACTTCATATAATCCACTATTAACTCTTTGAAAATACATTTCTATATCTTCACGTTCTTCCATTCTCAAATTTTCATATCTACGCTTAGCAGTCAACTTCTTTGTTAATTTAACTCTATCATTTCCATTAAAATTTCTTTCAACTTTTCCCAAACCTCTTAAGCAGTGTTCAATGAAATAACTTTTGTTAAATTATTCTTTGATAAAGAACTAAAGATGGAATAGCTCAGTTTTTCATTCTCTTCATATGCATAAATCTCATGTGCAGTAGTAGGACCATTCATTGGTACAATGTATTTTGTCTCATTATCTTTCCAAGTAGTCTAACTCAGGGAAATTAGGTAGCCTCTCATCTACACTTTCTAGAAATTATAGTCAGATCCATCAAACATAGGAATTGACAGTTTATGTGCCATTAGATATACCTCAAGTAGTTAATCTCTCCTTCGAGGAACCAAATCTCTTATACCAATTGTTGAACAGTCTGGCTAAATAAGAGGGGGGTGAATTAGTTATCATAAAACAATTTTATTCAAATTAATTAATTCAAAACAAAAGTTAACCCAATCTAATTAATAAAAAAGATAAAAAAACAATAACACTATACACAATGAATACTGTATTTATGTGGAAAAAACACAAAGAATGTTAATTCTCAATAATGAAACACTGGTTAAGGTGATATTTACAATAGATGCTCACAACAAAGATACTCACTATGGGTAGGCTCACTGTCAGTAGAGCTCACTACCCAAAATACAAAAACCAACTATCACATCTCAATAATGGCTAACTATCAAAAGAAGAAATAATGAAAAGGAAATCCACCACTGAAATAACAGTCGCCAACTTGAATACTGAAATAATTCTACAATATATTTTCTTTGGTTGCATACTTAACAATGTTTAATTTTATCTTTTTTGGTTTGCATCACATCACATCACAAATTTTACATACAATGAACATAATCATCCTTTACTTATATCATTCCATGTCTCCATAATCATCTAGGTCAACCAAGCACAATTATAATTCACAATTTTCTAAGTTGGCCAAATACAATTTGAAACAGGTCATCACAAAACATTCCCACAGTGGAAAGGAATGAAACATGGACCACACAGAACCAATTTTCTAAAAAACAATATGCTACCTAAATTACCATAATATCTAGAGTCAAAGAATAGAATCAACATGTTATAATACAAACAATATTTCCCGAGCATGTTAGCCAATATCCAGATTGATCCAGACCCAAAAGAGTGTATCTCACTATGTTGAAATATGAACAAGACCATGATAAACAAAACCAAAGATAAAGCATTATAGCACAACCTCTGGAGTATGCCAATTACAAATCGCCAAAGCATAAAATAGAACCTCATTGAATAAGTCAAGGTATGTTGACATCAATGACAACCATTAATGACAACAACATCATCACATTCCAACAAAAAATGCATCTCAAAAATAATAAATGTAGCTCAAAATGTATCAAATATATATCATAATGTCTTAGTTGTATATTAGAATGTATCAAAAGTGTGTCAGGATGTTTCAATTGCATGGTAAAATGTCTTAGTTTCATCGTTTTATCTATCATTTGTTTTTGTGTGAGTTTTGGGTAATTTTATTCATTTTTTTAGCAAAGACAGTAAAGATACGCATAATAGTATGGTTGTTGTGGGCCCTTGGAAAACTAGTATGAATGGACTAGGGGCTGCAGTTAGCCCCAATTTGAATTTCCTGGTATTGACAACAAATAAAAACACTTTGAAACAAGCACTCCATAGGCTAGAATGTGGATACTACTTGTTGAGTCCCCAATTAGCGTGCTACATATATTGAATCAAGGTAGAAAAGTAGAGAATTAGGTGTCATTAGATCCCCTTTACATGACATGGGAATCACCCGACTCTCTTACTCTGCAGATTTAAAGAGTTTATAGATTGATGAATTTATGTCTCAAAAATAATGATACATAGTGGGGCAAATCCAAAGGTCCAGCCTCCTGCACGAGAAAGCATAAAGTTTTTGGCTACTACAATAATTGGTTCTTAGTCAAGGGTTTTCATTCAAGTATTTATACATGCAATGGTACACTTGATTAAGAGGCTTTGAAGCCCTTAATTAATAAAATCATTTAATGGCTTTTACACATCACACTGATATTGAGGGAGGCTTTCATTAATATGAAACACCCACACTCATTTCTTATGAATTCATCCATAACCATATTTTTTATATAACGGCTCAAAAGAATCTTGGTTTTTATCTTGTTACCACTTCAGTTGTTCCTTTGGGTGAGTACTTTTTTTTAGTAATAACTGAGAGGGGGGGGGGGTGA
>MU228104.1:8293856-8348678 GCA_018584345.1 Thuja plicata
GTGACCTTGTTAGAGGATTTTTATACATAGGTTGTCACTTAGTATCTGGCATCTACGCTACCATCCTTGAATCAGTCTCTAGACTGTCAATAGGCTTTATGCTAATCTTACTACCATCCTTGAATCAACCTCCTTCTTAGACTATCAATAGGCTTTAGGTAAGACCACTACTACTATCATGAATCAACCTTTTTGGTAATCTTTTAGGATATACCTCAATTATAGAAGATGGTTAAGTCCTACTCTTTTAAGAGACTTAATGCTTCAATGGTTAAACTGAAACACAATGACCTATTTCTAATGAAACTTTGAATTGCAGATATTCAGATCTATTTATGTATAATACCTCTCTGATCAATGTATCAATTCAATTCCTTTGTACTTCACACTTTCTTCTCTGTGATGTTGTGCTTCACTGTTCTTCAGTGTCTGCAGAATTCTTTAGCTCTCCCTTAGCTTGATTGATCAGGACTATATGAAGTTTATCCTTCACCAGTTTCTCTTCAGCATCTTCTTTCAATTCACTCCCCAGTGTATCTAAGTGCATGTGGAAATGAATTATGATTGTCCCTTATATAGACATGATATTCCTTAATTCTTGATTCTTGGCATGAAAAACAATCCAGCCAATTTGATTTACGGCTTTCACTCCTGATTTATCTCACAGTTATCTTCTTGCCAACTGTATAAATCAATTTCTTTAACTATGGTTGAATAAAACAAATAAAACAACCAGTTAAGTCTATCTTTAAGCTCTGCCAGCTAGATATTTTGTCATTTTCTGATCTCTCTATTCTGTTGGCCAATTCTGCAGTTCATCACTAGTGAAAATTGCCAGTTCCATCAGTGTATCTTCAGTTAGCTTCGAAATCTTCATCTGTCGGGCATCATTGGATCTTTATCGTCGGGCAACTCTATTTTTATCTTGTCGAGCATCCTGTGATTCTGCTTCATCAGGCAACATTGTCTTCTGCTCTTTAGGCATCACTGTGACTTTATCTCTATCTTTACCAGTGGTGTGCACTCCGTCGGTGTTATCTGGCACTTAGTGAATACTTGACTTTTATGCATTGCTGAAAGCATAACCATTGTTCCATTGATTCTCTGAAGTCTTTGGCATTATGTATATGACCATATAGATGATATCAAGTTGACATCAATGACAATACAAACCATTAACTATTTTAATATCTTGCATCATCTTCAACTTAACATTATCAAACATTCAATCAGTTACATGTCATCACTTTTTCCCATAAGGAATACCCTCCTTAAAATAAAATTGGCCATTGTTGTCACCTTTTATTCCAATGGTAAGTCCACCCATGATGCACAAGCATGCCAAATAGTTCATGCACTAGGGTTTATTAACCTTTAATATATCAAAATGTGAGAGTAATACATGCAAGTTTAGATATTTTCCTTTTAGATTGTCCTCCCGAAGCCTGTGCCGCAAGCTAAAATTCAAGGTCAAAAAACCAAAACCCTATTATAGAAACTTAAAATTACTTAGAAAACCAGAAATTAGAGATTAGAAAATAGAAACCAAAGCAAAATACAGAGATTTTATACTTGTACCTACCAATTGATTGAGTCATTTCTTTTGCAATTGCATCACTTCATTAAGTGAATGTGGCTCTAAAATTCAAGATCATATATTAGAAATTGGTGATTGTGTCGTTTGAATATTATTTTACAATGTGTAAACCTAGTGACATGGAAGTTGAGAAATGATAATCAAGGTAAAAATTATGTAAAATAGGGGTAAAAAAATAGTCTATTCATTTAGGCTTGTTATCCTAACGCATTCAAAACAAAAAGGTAAAAACTTTTTTGACTAAAAATGCTCATATTTTGTGTTACACAAAATGCACTTGCATTTTGTAGATCATTAAATATGACTCTCTCTCTCTCTCTCTCTCTCTCTCTCTCTCTCTCTCTCTCTCTCTCTCTCTGTATNATATGTCTCTCTCTCTCTCTCTCTCTCTCTCTCTCTCTCTCTCTCTCTCTCTCTCTCTCTGTATATATATATACACCCCCCATCTCTATTCTCTATTCATCCTCTCTCTTTATCTCTTCTCCCTCTCCCTCTTCATCTTATTATTTTATAAGATAAAAATGTAAAACAAAAATTACGAGCCACAAAACATGCTTGCATTTTGCAAGGCAAAAAATGTGCTCACTTTATGGTTTGGTGTTTACCAAGCCATAATACAACCATGTTATTTCATTTTAAACATAACACAAACACATTATTTATAAAATTCAATCATTTGCCCACTTTTTTGTTCATTGTTTCCTTGCAGATGCCCTTTAATATAGGAAAAAGCATCCAACAAACATTCAACTCAAACAAAGAAAAAAATAACCTAAAGTGTCCTTGTTCAAATCTCATGTCTCTCATTCATATTTTCATACCCAATGTATCTAAGGATTAGATACTATTGGATTGAGGGCATTTTGAACAAATCCCTAGAAAACAAATCCATCATTAGGATTTTTTGACAACAAAATGAACAAATTTAGGTAGGAGAAGAACATTATGTAATACAAATCTATCTTTTAGGAGAATTGCTTAAAATGGTCAATGCCAAAATTATAGTATTAATTCTCCAATTGTTTACAAGATAATGTATAAACATACCAATGATTTAACATCCAACCATGCAAATCAACACAATAATCCACTATTCAGTCTTACTTCCTCGTGAAGTAAACAAGCCAATGATGTGATTCATATTAATGATAATATTTTTTATTGCTACATTACCCAAGTTAAAGAAGAAGATAAATAACTTAATTTTTTTGTTTCTTGATTATCTGTTTCCATGATAGTAGGATTAGTTGAGCTTTGTCCATTAAGCAATGACTTAGTGAAATGTGTTTTTTTTATTCCATTCATCACTTTGTGGGGTGAGGTATATTTGGAATAGCATAGAGAGTTAATATGTTCTAACTAAACTATGATTCCTTTGTTATATTTGATAGTAATTGTAAGAACTCAATTAGTGTACAATTTATAGATTTAATTAGCACCCACCTTAGTGTATTTTCATAGTAGGACTTCATATGACACTTAATGAACACCTAAAATCAAATATAAGTCCTCTATCATTTCAATATTGTTCAAAAAGTGAGGTAGATCCTTATTTATAATTGTTATACCCTATTTTTCCTCTAATCACATTATTTATTTCATCACCTAGGACCTATGTTATTATTTGTAGCCTTCATATTCTGCCCTAATTCTGAAACTGATTGTACTATGGAATCTGGCATCCACTAATTGTCTAGGACCTATGATCCCAATATGAGATCTGATTGGATATAATATAACGCCTAGGGTGTTGTGTTCCTAGGAACATAATTCCCAGGGCATTTTGATCCCTAAGGATTAGTCCCAAATTAGATCTGGGGTCCCATCTTGGTGGTTTAGTGGGATATTCATATCCACAGTTGACATGCTTGTGTTTTAACCCCTAAGATGTTGTGAGAGGTATATAAACACCCTATCTCTCTTCGTTTTTGTAAAAATACAAGATCAATAATATCAAGCATTCACATTCATTATCAGGCATTCAAGTTCAATAAATCAAGGCAAGCATTCAAGAATCCAAGATCTAGACTTCTTCTCAAGCATTCAAGGTCTTCTTCTCTATGGATCAAGCTTCTTTCCCTCATTGAAGGCTAAGTAAAGGAGTTTTCTATCAAGGAAGGATATAAACCCATATCCACATCTTCTTCCTTCTTCTCAACAAGCATTGTGAAAAAAATACAACATCCATTTACATAAGGTTTTGTCTTTCATGATTTCCTTTTGGATTTTGTGTTAAGTCAAAAGCTATTGCACTACTATATTTGATCACATTCAAAGAAGAATTTGCATTATCAAGTTCTGAGGCATTCTATTTTTCAGATTTATCCTTTTCTATATGGAAACATGGTTTAATTTATTTCATTTCATTCTAAGGTTGATTCAAAATAGGGGTTTGACTATCCAACCTTCTTCCTTGTTTTTTCTAAGTATAGGGACAGGTAGCACAACTATCGGGACTAGATTTTGCAATACATGTTCTATTGGGAAGACTACAACTGAAAATAGGCAAAAATCCTAGAATCAAAATGCCCCTGGATTTTTGATCCTGAAAAAACAACTTCTGATTTAGGGTACAAGTTAGTACAATTTCTGGATTTTATTTCTGGTCATCATAGGTTTCTATCTATTTTTGTTGGTCTGTAATTTCCCAAAACTATCTAATTTATCTTATTTTAATTATTTATCTTGCATCATTTAATTAATTCTCCAAATCCATTTCATTCTTAATCATAATTGTGAAAGATGATTGCACTCTCTTAGTGCTTAAGCCTCACTTGAGCCTATTGGGTCATTTTCCTTCTAATTGTGCATTAAGAAAAGGTGGGTGAACCTCTTGCATATCTTGCCTTCCCTTTTCCTTAATGTACATTTTGGTGAATGTAACGCATAACATTTCCACTTTTGATTTAGTTTTAGATCCCCTTTTCATATTTAGAGCTAACTTAGATAGATTTTATGGAGTTTTCTAAGCTATATTGGTGTGTGATTGATAATCCTTAAAGGATCAGAAGTTGTCATTAGTATACAAAGTAGACAATTTTGGTTGGTTAGCATTCACTAAGTGTCATCATTTACTGAGTGACAGTGATCACCAAGTGTAGTGTTCACTGAAATTCTTAGTACACCAAGAAAGTATATCAACCGAACAGAGACACAATCAAGCATCAGTCTACAGAGTGTAATGCCCCACCTGGGAACCTAGGAGAACTAACCTAAACATGACAGTAAGTTAACAGGATAATTTTTTTTAAAAATATTTACAAACAATAATGATAATAACACAGAAGTAATACAATGAAGTACATTACATACACATAAGTACAATTCAACAAAGATATAATTCTCTAGGGTTCCTTGACGTAGAATTCCTTAAGAAAAATAATCTATGAAGAACAAATATAAAAAACTAACATAAAGGGTACATCAACCGATTCCAATAATATACATCTCATTTAATAAGACCACATATACATCTGATACCCAAGGCATACAATCAAATTGACTTCCACTACACAAGTCGCAAGGTATACAATAATACATAACAATATAACATAATACATCTTCTGAAAGGATGTCAACCAATATACACATATGGTTACAAATATACAACTCATGAAACTGGACAAGTCTCAAGAAGACTAAGAAGATAGAACGGAAACAAGGATCATCCAATCATGAAGAAGAACCATCAGATCTCAATGGTAATACGAATCACTACCACCCGACCTTGTAGAACCAAATTTCCACTCCCACCATGGTTAGGAGATAACATCAGACTCACACACAGGAACACAATCCAGAAAGACTAAAGTAGAATTATAAGGATAGGAAGGAACAAGATACACTGGAGATCCAAAGTCAAAACAAAGGTACACCACCAAAGATAAAGGACATACATAAATTAACCAAAACACCAACATGAACCAACCACTGAAACCAAATGCCAAATCCCAACACCACCACCATAAAGAGGTAAAGCAGGACCTATGGACGAGTCTTAGGCTAAATTATATGGGAGTGTAATCACATGGTCAATCACTTGAGTTACCTTGGACTTTCCTCTCTAGACCTCGAACCCTCAACATGACTCATGCGGCACTAGAATACCCTCTTATGAAAATGAGGAATCTAATCATACCTACTCTCTAGGTATCATCTTTTTTCTCATCCTTAGCCTATACAAGCACTCAAGGCATAAACAAGGTATCATGATCCATCTTGTATTTAATGTTATCCCCAAGTTTCATTATTGAATTATCACTTATTAATAACTTACGATAGGTAACCCTGGTACTGGCCTCTTTGGGCCCCAGACCTCTATTGTAAGCCACTCCCCTAAGATGCAACTAACTAACCACCCCCTAAGCTCAAGGTCATAAATAATCTCATAAGACTTATAAACTAGTTCCTACCCATATAGGAACCAATGGTTCTCCATTAACCATAACAACATGAGGAACTCTCAAAAGATCACATAACAAGAGTTCAAACATACTAGGTTCAGAAAGGACAATCAAACCAAAATAACATTATAAGAAACATGCACTGGAAATCACTCACAAGACACCATGAAGAATCAAATTCTAAAACCCTCTTGTTTACATCCTAAAAGTCAACTTAACTCCCCAACAGATACCCAGAACGAAAGAGTTCATAGCAAAAAAGAATAGACAATACATTTCATAATCATCCAAAATAGCACGTCATGACATAATAAACACGTCTCTAGAAAGAACTAATTCAAAATTGAGTGATAAACAAATTTATAATCACATTATGCAAATTCATTTATCTATTAAAATTACTAACAGACTATAATTAATTTTCCAAAGAAGATGCACATTAAAAGTACCTATAGATCAATTTATAAAATCTATATATAAATTAATCTATTGAATAATTACTAACTTCAACTGTAATTACATCAAGTATAAAAATACAATGTAATATTTAAAAGATATTAATATAATATTCTAATATTAATATCATTTAATAATCTAATAAATTAAATATATAAAAAAAACTATTTAGGAATAAATATCCTAATAAAACACTTGAAAATAATATTAATTAGCAAAAAACAATAACAACTAAGCAAAGCACAAAATTAATATTTAATATCTAATACTAAAAAAACTTTATATTTTATTAAAACAATCATAACTAATTTTATTAACTAATACATATATTAATTAATAATATTAAATATTATTAATTAATACATACATTAATTTCAAATAAATTAAATTAAAATAAAACTAAGTTTAAACTTCTTGCGAAATAAACTTTTTAAAAACAAATATTTTTTTTAACACCAACCCCACCACCCACATGGTGGGGTGGTCTCCCAAGAGTGGGAGTGGGATCGCGGCTTGCGGTCCCCACCCACAGTCCCGCAGGTTACCGCGGTGACTGTGGTGGGTACTACAGTTTGCGGTACCCCCGCGGTCCCACAGTAAGTTAAGTGGGGTGGGGGAGTGGTGTCCCCACTCCACTTTAACTTTAATTTATTTTTATTTAAATTTAAATTTAATTAAAAAAAAAAAACAAGCCTAGTGTATACTATATTTTTTTTCCAGCAAGGAATGTATTTTTTTTAATTTTTTTTTAATTTTTTTCTTTCCTTTTTACCATACTAATAATGTTTTCCCTTCTTCAATAATAAATTGGCAAAATTATTTCTTTTCCAATATTAAAGAAATGATTTATCAAACAACTCTAAGGGAGTAAAAGGGGATTTTTTTCCCTCCTCAACCAAATAATTGATACAAACCAAAAATACATTAAATCTAATGTTAATCTTAATTTTCAAGATACTTTCAACCATGCAATTGATCTCTATTGCTTCGTTTCCATGCTGATTTGGACCCAATTTTTGGACAAGATCTGGGTAAGGGTGCAATTTTCTTTCCAAGGTAAGGCATCTACAGATCTGAAGGTTTAAATCAATCTCTTTGACAACAATCACAATTTTCACAAAACAAGTCATGTCCCACAAATCTGAAACCCTAAGGCCAATATTTGAAAATTGAAACAATCCAAATGAAAACCCTAATGCCCATCTTGCATCCAATACAATAAAATGAAACCCTTATGCCAAAAAATATAGATCTGACATGCAAACATGAAGGAAACCATAAAATTGATCCCAGAACACTTTTCTTCAATTTTAATCAATAAACCACATAATAATCAAACAAGGAAGCTTCAAACAAAGGATCCTAGCATTTCAGATGCATAGTAGATGGGGATCTGAAAGCTAGAATTGACAAGATCAAGATCCTACGTTAATAACTGATGAGAGGAACAAATTCACAAATCCAAGCAATGAGGAATCAAAAAATGCTCCTAAGCTCTCCACAATTCTCCAATAACCTAATTTTTCCTTCTCCCTCATTAAACAACCTCCAAAATGGCTTTCAATCCAAGGATATAGAAAACCAAGCAATTAGGTTTTCAAAAAGTGAAACCCTAAAGGGAATATAAATTATCTAATTAATAATTAATATAAATTATTTAATTCCAATTTTCACTTAAAGCATTCACATCTCAACTTTATAATATAAAAACAAAGTCATAATTAAAAATGCATGAGAAATGTAACTCAAAGCGATATTCAATAAATCAACTTTGCATAATTAATTATAATTATTGGATTCAATATTTATTAAATCTTAATTATTTAAATCAAGACTTAATAATTAAATCAATTAATTAAATATAGGTATTTAATTAATATTTAATTATTAAATAGCCATATATTTAATATATCAATGTTTTAACCTTATTATAGGTGCAATTATAAACATTAATATTTATCATAAATATTTATTAAATAAATCAAGCCAAAAGCATCATTAAACCATCTAAAACCCATCTAAACAGATAACCAACTGAAACAGACACACAAGCACACACAGAAAGGCTCATGAATCCATGTCACTTGACGAATTCAAATAGGATAGTCAATCAGATTCTTTGTCCATTTCTAGGACAAATTAAGGGTTTAGGGTATGGATTTGGACCTGATATTATCTCCACTCTCTTACCATTGAGATACTGCAATAGGGCACACTCACTCCTGCCAATTCAGGGAAGACGTAGCTCAATACGTGCAAACCTGTCATCATAAAGATGAACATATGCATACATATAATATAACAAACAATGGTTGAGACTAGTTTATCGTGTGGATCTCGCCAAAGAAAGTAACTACGACTCTGTCCCATACCATACCAAACACATCAAATAGTAATGTAAAACATAACAATGATCCATATGCATACAGATTTAGGGTTAGTATTGTGAGAAAACAATAATCAAAATGACATCATAACATATATATAAGCATAATGAAATAATGAAATAACCATAAATCACATGCAAATAAAAGATATAATACACTAAGCAATGGATCCATAATATAATGAAATGCAATATATGAATATCCTCAAAACCATCTGAAATAACCAACACATACATAAAAAGGCCTAAAAGAGTTCGGCAATCTAAATTGAAAAGAAAACTAAGGGGTGGGTATTACACAGAGACACAACCGAGCAAAGACATCACCGAACACCAGTCTAATCGAAAGACATTTTTAACACTGAGAAAAGTAGATCTCAGCTACACGTCAGCTAAATCACTTTAGTCTTTGAATTAACTTTTTTCTTAGTTGGACAACCATTTCTTATGGATCAAGAAAAGTGTAAATGATGGATTTAATCATGTTAACTGATTGTATTCATGCAAACTAGGAGATCAAGGTCAAATTGTAAACCTTTGATCTTAGAGTTATTCAAGAAAAGAGTGTAACCTAATTAGGTCAATACATTGTATATATAGATGTGTAATTAATCAAGAACATGATGAATGTAGCTGCACAAAGACATCTATGGATTAGACAAAGGTTTTCATGTAGAAGAACGGATAAAGAAGAATTAATTAAGAAGAAGTAGATTCAAGGCTATTGATCAGAACATAGGTATTATCCATCACAATAGGTGATATACAATTTTTTGAACTTAATGGATCTGTAATCAGAAACTCAAGATTGGAAACTATCAGGTCATAAATATTTTTGTCTACTCTCTAACAGTTGTAGCAAATAGAAAAATCCTTCAAGAATGTGGACTTAATAGTCTTACTGTAAATCTCTTAATTGAGTGCACACATACATTATGTTGCTAAAATCTCTTAACTGAGTAGACCTAACAAGTCTAACATGTTACCCCTAATAGGGTAAGATTATCAGAAGTGATCACAACTTGTAGCCTTAACCGACACCTTCCATTCTGCAGATAGTGAAGCTTTGTGGGTCTCATCCCCACTGCAGTTTTTACCTTTTAACAGGGTTTTTTGCATTATCAATTCTTGTGTCATGTGTAAATGAGTTTCATGAATGTTTCTATGTTTGTTTACATGAACTTACATTTATACTATGATATTACATGCATGAGGTATTAAAGCAACAAAGGTTGGTACAAACAAAGATTACTAAGGTTAATTGATAAAAGTTTTTAAGGGTATTGATTCACCCCTCTCCTCTCAGTACACACCCTTCCATTATTCCAACAATTGGTATTAGAGCTAGATCTCTTATTTGGAAAAGTTTAAATCACTTAAGAGAAAAGATCATATAATGGAAAGGTATAATCTTGACAAAAATATTGAGAATTAGAAGTTGGAGATATAGATTTTCTTTGAGCAATACAAAGAAGCAAGAAACAAGATGAAAGAGTTATTGGTTGAAAGAAAAGTCATGGCATCTCGCTATAATGAAATTGGCTACCATGAAGAAGTGATACATGACCTATTTGATTCATCTAGATCTAGATCTGTTAATACATCTGACACATCTGAAGGAAGCATTAAAAAACTAAATAAAATCAATCAACATCTATTTGAACAAGGAAAAGTACTGCAGATCAGTCAAGAGACACAGATGGTAAGAATGATTGATGTTATGAATAATGCAAGACAAGATGAACAAGAAATAACTTTAGCTATTGATGACACGAGAAAGATTACTGAGAAATTGCAAGAGAAAGAATCTGAGATACAGAGACTTACTGAACATCACATTGAGATCACCAATCAAATAGTTCTTATGAGTCATGAGGCCAACCGAGTGAACATAGAACTTAATGGAAAATTGGAATTTATTGGTGAACTAAAAGAAGAAAATGAGAAATTGAAGCATGAAATGAAGATTCAGCAACAACATAATGATATGATCAAGAAAGCTGAAGACAGTACAAAAAGAATGGATGAATTTCTGAATGGACAAAGAAGACTCAACAACAATACTGGTTTAGGGTATACCAAGCATGAAGAATCATCAAACCGAGCTGATCAAAGGAATGTCTACACAACTCCAAGGCCAAAGAAGTGTTCATGTAATCATTGTGGAAAACCAAGCCACACATCAAATGTTTGCAAGAGAAAATAAAAAGATATTCCTAAAACTACTTCTACATTCATAGGTAATTGTTATAACTGTAACAAGCATGGACACAAAGCACATGAATGTAGATCTAAGTAGAACAAACCAAAGAAGAAATATTACATGGGAAAACATTTTTCTACTTGCAACATACAGGGCCACACATCTCATGAATGGAAGAAAAGGAAAAAGAAAGTCTAGAAACCCAAAGAAAAATAAAATGCATATCAACCGAGAAGAGTTGGTAATACATATGTATGGGATTACAACACATGGGTAAATTGTACAGCATGTGGTAGGTATGGACATATAGCTGCTAAATGTATGAGGAAATGGATAAGAAGATCTAGAAACTAGACTAACTCCAGAATGACATGCTTACACTATCATAAGGTCAGCCACCTAAGAAAGGAATGCAAAGACTAAGTGACAGATTCAAGCACTTTTGCAAATAGAAATACTATTGAAGACATCAGGAGAATGAGAAATCAAATGTGGAGGAAATCTTCAAACAATGATAATGTTGGACCAAGAAATACAGTTGGTGACACCTCATCCAATGGATTAGGTGATTCCACCACCCCCACCTAAGAAATACAAGTATGAAACTGCGCTCTATAAATCTATATTTAACATTAGTTACAACATTCATTGATAATATACCAAATTAGAATCAATGAAGATGCACTATGGTATTGCATGTTATGTTTTGTGAATCTAGTCTGGTTGATTAATATAAACTGAGCATAAACTGTACATCAGTAAACATATGAAAGATAACCGAGTTGACACTATACACCGAGCATCGTCGGTAAAAATGTGGTAGACAACTAAGATGACACCTTGTACCAAGTATTGAATACTCACTGAGCTAAATTCTTTGGTGTGTTCACCAAGAATCTACCTTTTGTCAACCGAGTGGTAGGTGAAGCATTTAATGCATCACTTAGGTTATATTTTTCTACAAAAAGGGAAAATAAGAGCTCATTCATTCACCCAACATTTACGAGAAAATTGCAGAGTGAAAACAAAGGAGTGAAACTAGACCTAGAAGAGCTACTGCTAAAGAAACTAGAAGAAGACATGAGAACCATTAGATCAACCAGATGTAATACAAGTAAGTTTGGTTCTCTATAATTTTGCACATTCTTTTTCTTTCAGAACTTCTTTCCTTCAGTCAGTAATGTCACTTGGGACACAAACCAACCAATAACAACACAGATTAGTGATTTCATTAAGTCACTAGGAGATAACTTCACACCTTTAATGGATAGCTACTTTTCCACATTCAAGACTAGGATGGAGAAGAGGATGAGAATCCCTACTCAACTAGTGGAAAAATACAAAGATGAGATATGCTTTTTAGTAGACATTGACACTACACTCATCAAAATTGTCAACCCTAGAACAACATGGTTACCACCAGTTAAATATGAATTTGATATAGATCAGACTACAAAAGCAATTGAAGCCCTACTCAATGAACCATTTAAAGAATATATAAGTAGATTTGGCACATATGAAGAAGCCAAGTCAAGGATAAAGAATGGCTTAGTAGTCAATAAGATATGGAAGAAGCAAACACAAATGGTGAAAACACTCAAGAAGAAACTCTCGGTAACCGATGAAGAGTTAGAAAAAATAGAGGACATCACCGAGGAACAGTCACCTATCAGTGAAGGAAAAGAGTTAAGTGACTATGAGTCTCCCGAATCTAATGTAGAACCACCAAAGACCAAGAAATCAAAGGTTACTAATGTAACAGTTGCATCCAGGACTAGAAGAAAAACAACCAAGGTATACTCTCCACCATTGAAGAAAGGTACAGTGAAAATATATATGAAAAGAAAAGCCTCAACCGAGCACCCAACACTGAGACAACGCAAAATATATGTAAGATGAAGAGAGGACAAGGATGATACAATAGAAGTAGAAAGAGAACAAAGAATACAAGCACAGAAGGCCAAAATTCCAAAGATAGATGATGAAATTGTAGAGTCAATCATCAATACAGGTAGTATATCAAATAATAATATTAGACAATGGGTACATCTGTCTACCGAGGATCAGAATAAATTAGACAAAGCAATAATTAAAATGATGGTAGCATACAAGTATGTACCTCTACAATTCAAAATTCATATTCCACAAGAGCTAAATGATAAGATATCAGCTAGGTGGACATATGCATTACACACAGAGAAACAAATGAGGGAGAGATCCCCAGTTACATTCATGTCGAGTCCATAGTTGAAGAAATTGACACAACCATACATAAGCACTCCAAGAAATTTTTGGAAAAGACAAGAGCATAAAAAGTACTATAAGACAGGTTAGAAGAGATTGATATGGAAAGCAATAAGATTTGGACACATATCTTTAATCAACCCAAGAAGGTACTGGCTCTAACTGAGACAACTCATAATGACGAGAATGAGGCAACACTGAGCCTTGAGCACATTTTCATCAATGACACTAAGGATGTCAATCCCATTGATTTGACAATAGAGGCAAGTAAGGCCATGGATGATATTCCTCAGATATTGCAATCATTAGGAGAAACACTAGATATCACTATACAAGATATAACTCAAGGTGATTCTGATGATAATGTCAAATCTGATGAAGATGTAAGTATTTCCATGAGAAAAAAATTGAATATGACACTACAAATGCTGCATAGGAAAATGTACCAGCTAACACACCTTTATTGATACAAGCTATCAATATAATCACTGAAACTAAGGAGAAAACACCTGAGCCTAAATCAGCCACACCGAAGGAAAAAGGTGATGAACAAGGGGACAAAATAGATAACAGTGAAGAGAAAGCAAGTGATGCACCCACCAAGGATAGTGGAAAGGAAGACAAGGTTGATGTAGAGATGTCTACAACTGACCAACATGTATTGATTAAATCACCTAGCAAAAGCACCACACCTCCCGAGAAATCAATGACGAAAATAGAGAAACAAAAGGCTCATGCTATTGTACCACATTCCACTACTATCATCAAAATTTCAAAGAAGAAGAAGAAGAATAAATCCCCAGTAACCTTTGAGGAGATAATAGAAATATCTGACTGTGATCCAAGAATACTTGATTATGAGTCACTAAGACAGTATGGGGAGTTATGTAAAAGGAAAGGTCAATAGGACAAACTCAAACCGGAACACAGAAATACACAATTCCTAGAAACAACAAAGGAAATACTACTGCAGGTAGTTCTTGATACATAGATTGATCAAAATGCACCCATCATTGATCAACTAGCAGCTCTGACTGAGGCAATCACCAATCAGAATGTAGATGCTGAGAAGGTCATTAAATAAAGAGGTGAGGAGAAGTATCACTACAAAATCACATAGAAAATTATCCAAGAAGTGGCAGTAAACGTGGTGAAACTTTCTAAACTAGTAACTCAATTAGAACCTATTATTTCAAATTTAGTTATCCTAGTTCAAAAGTTATGTACTATTGATAACTTCACCACCATGTATGCTGCACAAATAGCTAAATTGAATGAAGATCTCAAAGCTAGTGACAAAGTCTTTCAACTGATCCAAGTGCATTCAAGTTGCATTATGCAAAGCTATTTGAATCCAAATGGTTAAGAATTGAGATACAAAAGGAAGAAATAAAAATTATAGATGATGTAACTGAGCTACAAAGCTTGTTACTACTAAATCTCACATTGTTGATGACACATATGACTATGGAAAGGACTAATTTCCATCCTAGAGATGTCAGTAGATGAAAGCATCTATGACATCCATGCTCAAATCATATTAGATCATATGAACCTAGAACACCTGAAAGAGAAATGAGAAAAGATGATAGCAGACATCAAGCAATCTCATAAGCACATTTTTGACAAGCTATAAGTTATACATCTTTGTCATTATTTTCAAAAAAGAGGGAAAATGTATATGTACATACATTATATCCAGAAAGGGGGAAAATATACCAAGGCAAACATGTAAAAATAAAAACATGTATATTCATTTCCAAAAGGGAAACATTGTACCAAGGCGTACACATAGGGGGAGAGCATGAACATAGGGGGAGTCATTGTATAAGTATAACATACTTGGTTTATTTACCGTACATATCATTTTTTGATAATAATGCCAAAGGGGGAGATTGATAATCCTTAAAGGATCAGAAGTTGTCATTAGTATACAAAGAAGATAGTTTTGGTTGGTTAGCATTCGCCGAGTGTCAGCATTTATCGAGTGACAATGATCATCGAGCACAGTGTTCACTGAAATACTTAGTACACCGAGAAAGTATATCAACCGAATAGAGACACAACCAAGCATCATTCTACAAAGATACAACTGAGCAGAGACATCACCGAGCACCAGTCTAATCAAGAGACAGTTTTAACACTGAGAAAAGTGGATCTAAGATACACGTCAGCTAAAGCACTTTAGTCTTTAAATTAGCTTTTGTCTTAGCTAGACAACCATTTCTTGCATATCAAGAAAAGTGTAAATGATGGATTTAATCAGGTTAACTAATTGTATTAATGCAAACTAGGAGATTAAGGTCAAGTTGTAAACCTTTGATCTTAGAGTTATTCAAGAAAAGTGTGTAACCTAATTAGGTCAATAAATTGTATATATAGATGTGTAATCAATCAAGAACATGATGATTGTATCTGCACAAAGACATCTATGGATCAGACAGAGGTTTTCATGCAGAAGAATAGATTAAGAAGAATTCGGGTATGAAGAACTAGATTCAAGGCTACCGAGCAGAACAGAGGTATTATCAATCACAATAGGTGATATACAATTTTGTGAACTTAATGGATCTGTAATTAGAAATTCAAGATTGCAAACTATCAGGTCATAAATATATTTGTCTACACTCTAACAATTGTAGAAAATAGAAAAAATCCTTCAGGAAGGGGGACTTAACAGTCTTATTGTAAATCTCTTAATTGAGTGAACACATACATTGTGTTGCTAAAATCTCTTAACTAAGTAGACCTAATAAGTCTAACATGTTACTCCTAATAAGGTAAGATCATCAGAATTGATCAAAACTTGTAGCCTTAACCGACACCTTCTATTCTATAGATAGTGTAGCTTTGTTGGTTTCATCCCCACCACAATTTTTACCTTCTAATAGGGGCTTTCTGCATTATCAATTCTTGTGTCATGTGTAAATGAGTTTCATGAATGTTTCTATGTTTTTTTACATGCACTTATATTTATACTATGATATTACATGCATGAGGTAGTAAAGAAACAAAGGTCGGTTATAAAAGCAAAGATTACTAAGGTTAATTGATAAAAAAATTTAAGGGTATTGATTCACCCCTCCCCTCCCAGTACACACCTTCCATTATTCCAACAATGATAACATATGTCATTACATTTCTCCTTACTTCTCTTCATAAATCACATGGAGTGAATTTAATGTTGTTTTTACTTCTTTATGGTAATATTAAATATGGAATTATGAAAGTTTCAAATATATTTCTTCATTATAAGGAATATTTCAAGTCCTTTATGATTATTTCATGTGGATTTCTCATTCAATTTTTAACAAAATGCATGGAATATACAGATTGCATAAGGGTATTTGTTGATGGACCTAAATTAACATTAGAATGAAGTGATCATGAAGATAGAGATCTAGCTCCTAATGAACTTATTTTAGTGAGCCCTAGATTCTCTCCTTCTCAACCCACCTTAATGGATAGTGTTAGGGAATATAGTTTATGCACTTCTTTATACGACCTTAAGAAATCTTAATTTTATCAAAGCATTATTCATAATATGGACATTCAATATTTCTTGATGATATCTCTCCAAAAATAAAATTAAGTAGAAATGAAGATCTTGATAACCTTCCTCTTCTTCTCTACCTCAAGAAGATAGGAATAGTGATAAGAATCTTAATCTCCCTAAAGAGAATATTTCTCTTCCTATTCCTCTTTATACCACATATTTTCATAAATCTCAGGATGAATTTCCTTCACCCTCTATAAAGGATAATTACAATGTGGGTTATGACATTACTTGTCAACAAGGTTATAGTGGAAAAGGCCTTGGAATTAATGAACAATGTATTAAAGTTCATATAGATCCTCCTACACTAGTTGCTAGATGTGGTCTAGGATTTAGACCTCAAGCCACAACTTTTCCTTCTTCTAATCCTTCTTCATTTCAACACAAACATCATTTAGACATTATACAAACACCATTCATTCTCACACCTCCTTTTGATGATCGTTTATCTTTAGCTAAGATAATCTTTTGAAGAATCAAATATGAACCTAAGATTTGTTTCCTTTTCAACATTTTTCAAAGAATCAAAGACCTATTAATGGTGATTTTTTATGTATTTTTCATCATAGATATAAAAATTATCTTGTTTATTGTATTGAATTTAGAAAATTTGTTCAAGATTTAGTAGATTTATCTCTTATTTGTTTAAAAATAGATCTTATGCTTTTTATTGACATAAAACATATACCTTAGCATCTTTCCTTCCTACTATGTTGTTCTCCATCATGTAATCTTAATAGCTTACATCATTATGAGATTTGTGTTTTGCATGGTGTTCATTTTGAGAAACATAATAGGTATTTTCCCTTGTCCTTCCACCTAGGGGGAAAGATATATCTCTATTTTCTTCATGTCCCCTTTCAAAGGATCCATTATATCTTTCTTGGTTAAATGTGTTATAGTATGATGTCCTCCCATGCACCGACTTGTCTGTTACAGATCTTTCTCCTTAAGGGAATTGACATCCTTCTTTACAATCTATCCTTGCATGGAAGTGTATATCTCTTATAATTTATTTTTCCACTAAGTTTGTATAATATGGAATCCTTTCTCTTTCTCCTTCCATGAGAACTATTTTTCTCTCTTTGTGGGTTTGCATTATTTATATTACATTCTTTGTTGCATTAGATTCATTGTTTCACACAAAGGTTTGACATCTTTGTTAGCAATATTTTTCATGCTTCATAGAGCATTCATATTTCAAATTATCTTCCTCATAGGGAGTGTATGGTGTTTTCTTTCTTTCAAAAAAATTCATTATCCCATTGTTGACTTAGTTATTTTATAATTTGATGTCCTCTCTTTCATGAATTTGTTTTTCTTACATCGGGATCTTCACTTTTTCAAAAGATTTACGTCCTAGTCTCATTTTTTTATTTCTAAGGATCCACTTTCCTTAGTCTAGTGGTATTTGTTTATCATGTGATATTATTTTCTTAAATATGGAATTGTTTTTTTTAATTCAGGATTCTTCTTATGAAAGAGGTGTGTATCTTTGATCACTACCTCTTCCTTATTTGTGAAAATATGTTCATCCCAAACAAATACCCTTACTCGGGGCTTAAAATGTGTCATCATTCATCAAGAATCCCCTTTTCACCTACCAATAGAGGGGTTAAAAAGGGTGCATTCTTTTTCTTGTTCCCTCTTTGTCTTGAAGATGTTATCTTTGTTCAAGAACACCTCTTGAAGGTATATGTATTGTAGCCAAGATCTATTCCTTTTAAAGGTCTCTTCCCACTTGCAGATATCCTTTAACAATTATTTATTCCTTGACTAACAAGAGTCTTCCCTCTTTTCTAAGGTTACAACATACATTTTTGTTTTAAGGATATCCCCTTGTTGTTGGAAGTAGGTATCCTTGTTCCATTTCCTTATAAAATCACCATTGTCCTATGTTGTCATCATAAGGAGGGGGGCATACATATGGCCTTGTTTGTATATTATGCACCTTTTATTGGTCCTTTTATTGACCACTTCTTTTTTTGGATCTACATGGAGGCTATGCTTTATATAAGATTGATCCCATAAGCCATCATATGCGTAAAGTATCTATAAGTTGCCTCATGCACAAATGTTTTGTAATAGATCCCTTGCATAAAGTTTTTGTAAGATTCCCCATGTGCAAAGCTTTTGTTATCCACCCCGTGTGCAAATAATTTAAAAATCATCTCATGCACAAAATTTCAAAACCACCCTATGCACAAATATTTCAAGGTAGAATTGACTAGCATCTCATATCATTCTATACTATAAATGTTAGAATAACTGAGGGGGGGGTGTGAATCAGTGGCCTCAAAAATTAATCCAATAAATCAACCCAAAAATTTATACCACAATTATAAACCTCTATTTATCTTCAGTCCTACAAGATGTATGCCTTTAAATAATCTTATCAAATAACTACTGCTTAGAATATATTGTTTATCCTTTTTCTTAAGCTTTACCGAATAACAGTCCTAGCCTTTACCAAATACAGTAAATAACTTAGTGTTTACCGATCAATCCTATTTTAGTAATGTGTAAAGCAAGACATTTAAAGCAATGAACCATATACACATTTGACATGTGGATTTTTAACATGGAAACCCTATTAGGGGAAAAACCACTTGCGACCGGTAACCCAAAATTTTCACTCTTCTGAAGTGAGCTCGGTGAATATCCAACCCTGTTAAAGGTTACAAACACACTCTTAAGTGCAACCTTGTTAGAGGATTTAAATATAATAGTTTGTCACTTGATATATGGCATTTCACTATGCTATCTTCATGAGAAATGTTTTGATACTCCTTGTGATGTATCTCAAAATATAAAGGATTGTTAAATCTCACTCTGCTAAGAGATTTTTTGAATCAATCGTTAAACTGAAATAGTATATGATCTATTCATAAACACAACTTATTCTTGTATATGTTCAGATCTATTGTAAGCTCATAATACCTTTCTAATCAAAGTTTCCTTTTGTTCCTTTGCTCCACTTCTTTCTTCTATGTGATGCTGTTACTTCTCTGTTGCTCAGTATCTGCAGAAATCTTTACTGTTCTTCATCTTGTTTGATCAGGTCTGTATGAATACTTCTTATCTTCACCATTTTTCTCTTTAGCATCCCCTCTTATTCCCCCCAACTCATAATGAATTGTCTTGTCTCTTTTATAGATATGATTTTACCATTTCTAAGTCCTTGTCTTTCTTGTTCTTGACGTGGTCAGCAAATATCACCATTCTTGGGTTAAATCTTTCTTTAGTTTTATCCTCCAGATTTCTTCTTGAAAACTGGAATAAAACTAGCTTTAATCTCTAGCTTATCTTTAGCTTTTAACTGGTCGATGAAAACAATGTAATCAATAAGTTAACTCCATATTTAGCTCCTGTCAGCTAAGTCTTTTTTCATTTCTGAACTTTAGTTATGATCGGTGTTGGACTCCTTGTTTGCTCAGTCTTGACTTCAATTGTCCTCAGGCATCTTTGTCCATCGGGGTTGTCTTTCTATCGGGAAACACTGTGAATTTCACTTCTACTTGAGTATCACTTTGGTTCTTCTTGGTAATTCTTGCTTCGGTATCTTGCTCGGGTATCACTGTGACTCTTCTCAGGGTTCTCTATCTGTCGCTGTGCACTATCCATCAGTGTTTGTTGTCACTTGGTGTATAGTGAACTTTTATGCATTACTGATAACATAACCTTTATCTCTTTGGTTCTTTGAAGTCTTTGACAATATGTATATGACCAATTAGATTATATCAAGTTGACATCAATTACAATATAATACATTAACTGATTTAATGTCTTGCATTAACTTTCTGCATCTCGGTGATCATCAAATTAACATCTTCAAACATTCAATTAGTTATAGTTCATCAATATCTCCCTTTGGCATTGATGGAAACATGCTACATAATACTAATACAATATGAAATATATTAGTTGTAGTTTCATCAATCTCTACCAAACTTATTTTTATATAACCAATACAAATGTCTGACTCTCGGTAAGCTCTTCTAGCTTAGATTTGGTTATTTTAGAGTACTATATTTATTCTTCATTCCCTTTGCTAAATTGATGTAGCAATGTTAACTTTTTTTTATTCTTTCCCTTAGATGGATGTTTCTTTTAATATTTCTCTGATGTTTTCTCTTCCTTTGGTTGTTCCTCTCCTTGATGGATATCTCTTTTTCCTTTGACAACAATAGATATTTCTCATGTGGATATAATCTCTCCCTTAAGTCATCTCTCCCTTTGGATGATCATGATAGATATTTCATATGGATATACTCTCTCCCTTTGACAACAATGCCAAACTATATCCTTCCTCCTTTTTATAATATACTCCTTGAATTTACTCTCTATCAACATTACAATAACTTTGGTGATCAATGCAGATAAGTACCTTGTTGTGTACTGATATATCTTTTTAGTCCATCTCTTTTCTTGCATCAACATGAATGATCTTTTGATAATGTGTAGGCTGATGTAGCCTCCTAGTCATCTTAGTGACCAATAG
Source organism: Thuja plicata (assembly GCA_018584345.1). Lineage (NCBI taxonomy): Eukaryota > Viridiplantae > Streptophyta > Pinopsida > Cupressales > Cupressaceae > Thuja > Thuja plicata. Next base: position 8,315,203 of record MU228104.1, read on the forward strand.
ACAAGGGTCAGACCCCTAGTCTCTTTCTCAGGTACTCAAATATATCTTTAGGTAGTGGCTTTGTGAATATGTTTGCTAATTGTTCCTTGGAATGAATATATTCTAGTATCACCTCTTTTTCTTGCACTTTTTCTCTTAAGTAATGATACTTGATAGCAATATGTTTTGTCTTAGCATGCATGATAGGATTCTTTGAAATGTTTATTGCACTTGTATTATCACAATAGATAATCACTAGTTGTAGAATCTGCATATTCATACCTTCCAATAATTGCTTGATCCATGAAATGTTAGAGCAATTTGCAGCAGCAACCACATATTCTACTTCCACAGTAGATTGTGAGATGCATCCTTGCTTCTTAATTATCCACATGACAATTCTATCACCCATAAAGATTGCTCATCCTGGTGTACTCTTTCTGTCATCTAAGTTTCCAACCCAATCAACATTTGTATAGACTTGAAGCTTACATTTTCCTTCTCTTTTATACCATAATCCATAGTCCTTGGTATTCTTTAGATATCTCATAATTATTTTGACAATAGTCATGTGTGATTCCTTGGGATTAGAAGAGAACCTTGCAACTATTCCAACTGCATGTGTTATATCTAGTCTAGTATGGACAACATACATGAGTTTGCCAATCATTAATCTATATAGGTTCTGATTTACCTCGGTTGACTTGTCTTCCTTTGTCATCTTACATCCAATTGTCATAGGTGTTCCAACTAGTTTGGAGTCTTCCATCTTGAATATCTTGAGCACTTCCTTAATGTATTTGGATTGTGTGATACAGATGCTTCCATCCTGTTCAAGAATCTGTAGACCAAGAAAGAATTTGATCTTCCCAAACATTGACATCTCAAAATATTTTCTCATTTCATTAGAAAGTGATTTTCACAACATATCATTACCTCCAAATATGATATCATCAACAAATATTTCAGCAATCAAAATGTTATCATCAGTATATTCTTTTAAATACAAATTATTGTTTTCACTTGTTCTTACAAATTCAATACTTATGAGATAGGAGTGAAGTCTTTCATACCATTCTCTTGGTTATTGTTTCAATCCATACAAGGCTTTGTGTGGTCTACAAACCATGTTTCTCTTGTTAGGATCAACAAACCCTTCTGGTTGTTCAATGAATACCTCTTCTTCTAGTATTCCATTTAGGAATGCAGATTTGATATCCATTTGGTATACCTTGAATCCTTTGAATGCAGCATAAGCAAGTAGAATTATGACTCCTTCTAGTCTAGCAAGGGGTACAAAGGTTTCTCCATATTCAATACCTTTTTTGTTGTGCATACCCCTTGCATACTAATCTTGCTTTGTTCCTTGTGACTTCACCATTCTCATTCAACTTGTTTTTTAATATCCATTTGGTACCAATGACATTCTTGTCATCCAGTCTAGGTACTAATTTCAGTGTCCTATTCTTCTCAATCTGTTCTATCTCTTCATTCATAGCACTAACTCATTCTTCATTTTCAAGTGCAGTATTAATAGATTTAGGCTCAAAATCACAAATTAAACATCTAGTGTTCAGTGACTTACTTCTTGTTCTCATTCCAACCTTCTTGTCTCCTATGATTTGGTTATGTGGATGGTTTTTTCTTACATACTTGGAAAGTATCAATTCAACTCTTTTTTCATCATTCTAATCATCATCATGACCTTCATTCTGATCTCCATCACTTTGTACATCATCTTGAGCAATTTCCTGAGTTTCGGTGTTTGCAGCCTGATGCTCAGGTGCAATGTTCTATCGCTTGAGAGCGATAAACTATTGCTTAGGCAGAGTGTTAGGTTCTTCATTGTAGACAAACCTATTGTATTCTTCTAGTTCTTTTATGCTTTCCTCATCATTTTTCTCAACAAATTCATCTATTTTGACATTTGCACTTTCAATTATTTTGTTAGAGGATTTGTTAAGACATTTATAAGCCTTACTTTTGGTAGAATACCCTAAAAATATTCCTTCTTCACCTTTGGAGTCAAGATTTCCATTTCTATCATCTTTCAAAATATAACATTGAATTCCCAAAAATCTGAAGTAACTTACATTTGGTGTATGTCCATACAATAGCTCTTAAGGTGTCTTATTGGTGTCTTTCTTTAATTGAACTTTGTTCATTGTGTAGACAATAGTAATGGTAGTTTCTCTCCAAAAATTTTGATTGATTACTTTCTCAATCATCAGTGTTCTAGCACAATCAACAATGGATATGTTCTTTCTTTGAGCAATCCCATTTTGCTATGGTGTTCTTGGTGCAGAATCCTATCTTTTAATTCCATGCTCATTACAAAAGTTAGTGAATTCATCATAAATAAATTCTCCTCCTCTATATGAGCTTAAGCATTTCATTTCCTTACCACTTTGTTTTTCCACAATAGCTTTATACCATTTAAACATCTTGAATTCTTCTGATTTCTCTTTTAAGAACATAACTGTCATAATTCTAGAGTAATCATCTACAAATAGAATGAAGTATCTATCACCATAGTAGCTCTTAGTTCTCATGGGTCCACATAGATTAGTATGGACTAATTCTAGAATGGCATTATATGTGTAGGTTTTTCTCTTGAAACTCAACTTTGTCATTTTACCTTTTTGACAATTCTTACACATGACATGGTCGGGTTTTGACATGCTCGGTAAGCCTCTTACTTTCCTTTTATTTCTTATCCTAATCATGTTGTCAAAATTCACATGAAATAACATTTTATGCCACAACCATATGTCTTTGTTTCTATCCATTAAACAAGTGGTGTTAATATCATCAAGATAGAATAGGTTACCTTTTGTCAGTTCACCAGTTCCGATCAACCTTCTTGATTCATTAAAGATCTTTTCCTTTTTGTTCTCAAATGAAACTCGGTGACCTATGTTATTCAGTTGTGAAACACTCAATAGATTATAGTTAAGCCCTTTTACCCAATATGCATTTTAACATCTGATCAGATTATTCAACATTATGGTTCCTTTACCTTCAACCGAACAAGGTGAGTCATTACCCATTAATACTGATCCACCATTATAATACTCAAAAGTTTCAAACTTTACTTTATCTATAGTCATGTGGTGAGTGCAACCACTATCAATAATCCATACATCATTTTTACTAACCTTAGATATGAGTGCACTCTCAACATACCTTTCCTCTTCTTCTGAATCATCCTTCATAGCAATAAATGCCACCTCAATATCTTCATCAGATTCAGTGTCAGTATTATCAACTTTGTTCTCAGTAGATAAAAATCTTTCTTTCCTTTGTCCTTGTAGTCTCAATTGTCTCTTCTATCAGATTGTCGGTTTCTTTGGTAATCTCTATCACCACCTCTGTCAAACTTATTTTCATAAGATCTGTCATTGTTTCTGTCTTCTTTTCTTTTGTTAGGACATCTAGCAGCAAAGTGTCCAATCTCTTTACAGTTAAAATATATCAATGGTAATTTACCTTTGTATCTACCTTTACCTCTCTACAATCTTCTAGCCATTAGTGATTCAATATCATCAAGTCCCTAGTCATCACTATCATTTCTCATAGTGTGTTTATGACTTGACTTACTTATTTTCAAAGAATATTTGAATGTAGACTCAATAGATGGTAAGACACTATTGTCAAATTTATTCATCCCAAATGTAATAAGTCTACCAACCAAACTATCTAGAGTGACGTTTTTATTTTCTACTGCTCTCATTTCTTGTATAGCAGATACTCTAATAGCATAAATAAGCAGTAAGGTTCTTAGGATTTTCCTTACCATTGTTTCTTCTTCAAGTACACATCCTACTCCTCAGATATTATTGACTACCTCTTTGATTCTGCAGCTATACTGAGTGATATTTTCTCCTTATTTCAATCTTAGGTCATCAAACCTTCCTCTTAGGCTTTCTGCCTTAGCTCTTAGCACATTATCATCTCCTCCATGTACTAGCTTCAATTTTTCCCACATTTACTTTGCAGTGGTGCATTTTTTGACATCTTCAAATTCAACATCGGAGAGTGAGGAAGCAAGTTTTATTATCATAGAATTGTGCTCATTCTTTTCTCTCAATTGATCAAGTGTGCGAGGTCCAATAGGAAACACATATTTAGTATCCAAGTATTGAGTAACATCATTTCCAATACCTGATAGGTGGAGTCTTATCCTGCTTTTCCATGATGTAAAGTTGTGTTTGTTCAACTTAGGCACATCCCTTTTTGTCATCTTGTGATCTTTAGCTCAGGTCATTAAACCTTCCTTTCAAGCACACAAGCTCTGATACCAATTGTTAGAATAATTGAGGCGGGGTGGTGAATGAGTGGCCTCAAAAATTAATCCAATAAATAAAACCAAAACTTTATACCACAAATATAAACCTCTAGTTATCTTCAGTCATACAAAATATATGCCTTTAAATAATCTTATCAAATAATTACTGCTCAGAATATACTATTTATCCTTTTTGTTAAGCTTTACCGAATAGCAGTCCTAGCCTTTACTGAAATACAGTAAATAACTTAGTGTTTACCGATCAATCATGTTTTAGTAATGTGTAAAGAAAAAAATTTAAAGCAATGAACCATATACACATTTTACACATGGATTTTTAACATGGAAACCCTGTTAAGGGAAAAACCGCTTGGGACCGGTAACCCAAAATATTCACTCTTCTAAAGTGAGCTCGGTGAAGAGCCAACCCTGTTAAAGGTTACAAACACACTATTAAGTGCGACCTTGTTAGGGGATTTAAATATAATAGTTTTTCACTTGATATATGGCATTTCACTATGCTATCTTCATGAGAAACTTTTTGATACTCCTTGGGATGTATCTCAATATATAAAGGATTGTTAAATACCACTCTGTTAAGAGATTTTATGAATCAATGGTTAAACTAAAATAGTATATGATCTGTTAAGAAATACAACTTAATCTTGCAGATGTTCAAATCTATTGTAAGCTCACAATACCTTTCTGATTAATGTTTCCTTTTTTTGTTGTTGCTTCTCTATTTTTATTTTATTTTTTTGATCGGTAAAAGGCCGAAGCCAATAATTTTATTAATCATAAAAAGGTATTACAAAAAACCATACTTAGTGCAGTCACTAGTAGGAAAGAGTGGGGTTGAGAAAACCTCCAGCCTTGCCTGGGACCATAGTCTAGATTCTGATACATTATGGTTTAAGAGGGCATTCTCTCTTATTTACAAATTTATTTATTAAGCATAAAGTACAAATTTTGTTAATTTCATTCCTTCTTCTCCTTGATTAGAGTAATTCACTTGTTGTTGTTCTTTTGCAACAGACGAAGATGGAGGGCATACCCTTAGTTTCAAACAGTTTCTCCCCCTTACTAAGAGCCTATATTTTCATTCAAACTGTAATTATATTGTTGTTCATAATAGAATTACAAATATAAGAGCCTAACATTCTAACAATAGAAAGCATGAGAGTATTTTCCTTTTGTGACTTATGTGCCTCCATTACCTATATCAACTCAAATTCTTGGCTAAGATCCATTTTAGTTTGTCCAAAACTATTTTGTAACTTAAGACTGATTCTAATATTTTGTAATAATAAAGTTCGTATCTTATTGTTATCCTTTCCAAGTGTAACTCAATATGGGCGATGTGCTTTCTTTGTATGCTCCAATCCTGCATAGAAATATGCTAGAAAACTTTCCTAATTATGGGTTAGCTCCTAGGATATTCATAGATGACATCTACGAAATGGAAAAGATAAGAAGCAATGATAACAACATCCTACATTAATTAAATAATAGAGTTCACCAATTAGCTTTCATTTCTTCAAGATTTTTACTTGATAAAGTAAGACAGTTCATTACATGACTTTGACATAATAGCCATTGTACAAAACTAAAAATTAATAACAGGACCGATAAGAAGGGATACAAATTTAAACAAGATAACTGAAAATATAAAGCAATCCCAAGCTGAGTAAGTTAAACAGGATGGCAAAGTAGAGATATCGTATCAAAACTAAGAAGACATATGTCCATTAAAAAGGAAATGAGAGTGTATAAAAGATAAAATCTATGCTCAAAAAGGAAAATTTAGAATAGAAGAAGAGATTCAATTACATTCTACCTGAATATCGGAGAAGGGATCAAGAACCAGATCTAAGAGTATTGCATTGTTTAACACACTCTGTCTCTACTCAATAATAGTCTATAATAGGAAATCGATTGAAAAATAGGAAGATTGCTTAGAGAGAAACCAGGGAGAAACTAGGCTTCTATACATGAAAAGAGGGCCAATCACCAAGGGAGAAAGGTATGGGGAAACTAAAAAGATAAAGGGTTAGAGTAAAATATGGTCTTTCCAGAATACTCTCAATGGGTCGGTTAAAGTATTGATTACCTAAAAATGTCATTAGGTAACGTGACGACAGATAAGGTGATTCATATGGAAGTTTCCCAAAACCCTATAACAGAGAAATAAATAAGTATAAAGATGGGTCAATGAGAAATACTAGGCTTAATGCTCCTAGTCCAATGTTTATAACTTTCTATGATATTCTAATTTACTGTTATTTTAGATTTTGAGTTACTTTAAAATTTCTCTAAGGATATGTCTATGTCTCAAAATAATTCTATTCGGATTTTTGTCCAATCTAGGCCAATATTAATAACTAGGGTAGTTTAAATGTAAGGAGTTAGGGGAGTTAGACTATTTCTATCATTTCTACTCTTTTGAAAATTCAAGGGAAAGTATTGGGTTCATACCTAAAATTAGGATTAATCTAAGATGAATCATCCCCGTCGAACCCTTTGTTTTCTAAGGCATCAGACTATTTGTTGCCTTCTTATAAAATATGAATAAATCTAGATTCTTGGAACTTATTTACTAGATTAATTATATCTTCAAGTTTTGAGTTTAAAATCTAGTTAAGAGTGCATCTTTTTCTTAGAGCATTTAGGATTATTTGTGAATCCCCTTAAATAATTAACTTTTGAATCCCAATCTTTAAGCTCAATTTCAAGCCTTCATTTACCGCTTTGAGTTGTGCTAAGTTATTGGTTGAAATGCCAAGGGGTTTTTCCCTTGTTGCCGCCAATTCTCCAAATTTGTTCTGAATTAAGAACCCTAATCCAGCTATCCCTGGATTATCTCTAGATGCTCCATCAAATTTTAATTTCATTCATCTACAAGGAGGGGGTTCCCATTTTCATTGGGAAATTTCTACCTTATTAGATTTTTCATAAAACATCTGAGGGATGATTAAGCTTTTCCAGCTTTTTCTCAACTTTGCATCCCAATCAGAGAATGTTCCTTCTTCTTTGTAGGTATTCCTTAAGTGATTATTGGTAACCTCTATAATACTAGCTTCAATTTTGTTAATCAATGACTCTCTATCCATGGTAACTTCTAAAAATATTCTTCTGTTTCTTTCTTACCAAAATTTCCCATATAAGGATCGAGGGGGAAATTCTCCAAATGTTGCTGATAACATTAGTACCTTGATGTGGCCAACTTCTCAAGAAGCTCCAGATATTTTCAAAAAAAGGGCTGAAGACCAATTAAGTTTATTGCAAAGCCATTTCTAGCAATATTTGGAAAATGAGAAATCATATAGGAGGTGACCAGCATTTTTCGAGGCCTTTTTACATAAAATGCATCTAGAAGGCCCTTCAAATCCTATCTTTGTAAATCTATCAGAGGTTAAGATTCTATTTTTCATTGCATCCCAAAGGAAAATCCATGCCTTAGGTAGACAAGCTGTATCCCAACACAAATTGAGGTGGATGTCCATTTTATCCCATTCTGGGGAGTTTATGATAGTCTCATATCCTTTATTAACACTATATTTGCCATTTTTTTATATTCCCCAGATCAGTTTATCATTTCTAGCTCTACGATTTACTTTTCTAGATAGCAAAAAAATCTCAAAAGCTATTATTTCTTCCTGAGATAATGTGGTATTCGATGTACTTTTCCATTGCCATCCTTCTTGTGTTTTCTTAGTGTAGTATTTAAATTGAGATCCTCATTGCAGTGTTAGTGTGTTTTTTATATTGATAGGTAGATTTGTTTTATCTGGAGCCGGGAGACCATCCCAAGAGTCTACCCAAAAAAGAACATCTTGTCCATTTCCTATGTCCCAAGTTAGATTGTTTAATATTAGCTTTCTATTTTGCACCATGAAATTCTAGATTTTAGATCCTTTGGGTGGATTTATAGTTCAGAAAAGAGAAATTGGGTTCGAACTATATAAGTATTGGTTGTATAATATTTTAGCCCATTTACTATCCTTTTCTTGGTACATCCTCCACACTAGTTTATCTCATAGAGCCTCATTTTTCCAATTTAGATTTTTTATCCCTAAACCTCCAAATTCCTTAGGTTTACAAATCTTATCCCATTTAATCATAGCTAGTTTCTTTTTATCTTCTATTCCTTTCCAAAAGAAGCTTTTAAGTTTTTTGTTAAGTTGATTTCCAACTCCTTTAGGGAGTGGAAGACAACACATTTGGAATGTGGGGATAGCTGAGAGTACAACTTTGATCATCATAGTTCTGCCTGCTTTATTAAGATACTTACCTTTCCAACTTTACATTTTTGTATCTACTTTAGCGGAAATATAATCCCATGATTTTCTTGTTTTAAGACCTTTTTCCAAATGAATACCAAGTTATTTACATGGAAATTTCCCTTTATTAAAGCTCATGATGTTGCAAATATCTCTTTCTAATTTTGGCGGAGTATTGAGGAAATTTTTTTTAGATTTTTCAGCATTTATATCTTGGCCAGATGCTTTAGAATATGTCTTGATGACGTCCTTGATTGGTGTTCTTCATTTCTTGAAGATTCTCCTAGAAGGATTGTATCATCCACAAATTTTTGTTCTGTTACATTTTCCACATCATCAGTCACTTTTACTCTTTTGATCTTTCCTTCTATTTGTGCTATCTTTATGGACCTACCAAAAGCTTCGGCCATTATTATGAAGAGAAAAGGAGAGGTGGGATCCCCTTTCCTAATTCCTCTAGATGTGGTAAAAAAACCTTCTAGAGTTCAATTAATTAAGACTGAAAATTTTGGCATTGATATACAATTAAAAATCAAATTGACCCATTGATGTGAAAACCCGAATGTGCGCATTGTTTTGCAAAGGAATCTCTAGTCTACCTTGTCATAATATTTTTGGATATCTAATTTCATTAACATACAAGGTTATTTGTTTGTTTGGGCTGAATGGATTAATTCTTGTATGATTATTATCCCATTGTATATTGATCTGTTCGGGACAAAGCCTGTTTGTTCTTTTGAAATGAGTTTGTGAATTACCTTTTTAAGTCTATTGGCTAAATCTTTAGAAAGAATCTTGTAAATGGTGTTACAAAGTTCAATTGGTCTGAAGTCCCCAGGAGATTTGGTATTTACTTTTTTTGGGATAAGTGCAAGGAAGGTATTGTTAATTTTTGAAAGGAGTGATCCTGAATTTCTAGTTGCTTCTATTGCTTCCCATAATTCTTTTCCAATGATGTCCCAGCTTTTTTGGAAGAAGAAAGCTTGGAAGCCATCTAGCCCTAGGGATTTCTCAGGATTGAGAGAGAAGAGAGCTTCATTTATCTCCTCAATTGAGAACCTACTATTAAGGTATTAATTATCTTCAGTAGTTATTATGGTAGGAATTGATCTTAGCATTTTATTTTGAGCTTTTAGATCAGAATATTCAAGATTTTTTAGGATATTTGTATAATATTCAACAAAATTTTTTGCAATTTGGTTAGGATTTTCTGTTTCTGATCCCAAATTGTGTCAGGTTTTGGTTATTCTATTTATGTTTCATCTATTTAAGGTACTAGTGTGAAAAAAATTAGTGTTTCTATCTCCTGCATTTAGCCAAGACTCTCTTGACTTTTGTTTCCAGTATATTTCTTCTTTAGATAGGATAAGTTCTTGCTTCTTAAGTTCTTTTTCTGTAAGAAAATATTCATCATTCATGACTTTTTCTATACTTTTTTGTTTAAGTTTTTGATTTATTCCTCGTTATTTAGTTTTTCTTTAAATATGTTTTTAAAATTTTTATTGTTCTGTTTGATTATTTTTTCTTTTACTATTTTTAATTTTGTCACAAAACAAAACATTTTAGAGCCTTCAAAGTTCTCTTCTTCCCACCACTATTTAACTTTCTCTAGGAAACTGTCCTCTAAAAACCACATTTATTCACATTTAAAGGGACATCTTACTGGTTTCTACTGATCCAATATTTCTAATTGTATAGGGAAATGAGCTAATCCTGCAAATCCTAGTATACTGGTCTTTATAGAAAGATTAATATTGTATAGTTCACCTCTGATGATGAATCTATCCAATCTTTCCACAATATTGCAAAATCCCTTCCTTTTGTTATTCCAAGTAAAGACTCCATTAGAAGTCAGAATATCCAAGAATGAATTTTCCATAAACCAGTTTTTAAAGTCCAGCATTGCTTGTGTTTCATCTTTTAATCCTCCAAATTTTTCTTTAAGGGTTAAAATAGCATTGAATTCTCCTCCTAATATATATTCTGTCTGTGGATGAATGTTCATGTAGATATTGATTTCTATCCAAACAACCTTTTTTCAAGGTAAGAGTAGGTCCGTACACATTTATGATGTTGAATTGAATATTGGTTCTGAAGCTTTTGATTATGTCATCCATCCAATTATTGCTATTTGTTATTAAGTTAAAAGCCACCTTCCTAGGATCCCAGATAATACCTAAACCTCTTGAAGCTCCCATTGATTCCTTGAATTCACACTTCTAGTAGCCTATTTTTTTTTTTAATCCTTTCTCCTTCTTCTTTATTAAGTTTTGTTTCCTAAATTAATATAATCTCTGATTCAAATGAATTAAGGTTGTGCTTTAGAGAGCGTTTCTTGTTAGGGGCATTTAAGCCCCTAAAATTCCATGAAGTAATCTTCATTAATCTCTGGGAAGGATCTTCCCCTTCCCAACATTAAGAATGTCACTAATTTTTATTTGATTTTCAGCTAGTCTTGTAGCTGTTCTGAGTTCCACAAGCCTTTTTCTTCCTCTTTTCTTAATGATTTTTCCGCATTTTGGTTTACTTATGCCTTCCAAGTTTGTAGATATTCCTAATTTATTTTGATAATTACAGGCATTTTTTGTGCTTGCTTCTATTTTTGTATCTTCTTTTTCTTCTTCTTCATTTCTGATTTCTTCCATTAATAGTTCATCTAATTTTTGTTTCTCATTTTCATCCTCCACGACCCTATTGATCTCTCCATTGTTATGTTCCCTACTGTCATTAATTTATGCTGTTGTGATGGCTGATTTACAGGATATTGCACTCCAAATTCTTCCCAGTTATGATTGTCATCCATAAGAATCCTTTCTGAATCTTCTAATGTACTTAAGGTATCATTACATAAAATAGTATTGACTTCAAGTGGGATTTTAACTTTGTTATCTCCTTTTAATATGTTGATGGCATTTTGGTTGATGTCCCTTGGTGATTCTTCAAATATTTTTTTTCCATTCTTTGGGGTTTGCCAAAATTTATAGTGGCTTTGTTTGCTGAATATTGGTGAGGAATCAACTTTTCCAATTTCTTCTGTTGGAGATACTGAATCTTCATAATAAAGGAATGGTGTCTGCCTTATTATTCTTTCCTTTTCCATATTCTCTTGATTAATATAATTTTTCAGCTTCTTGGATCCTTCCATATATGTTTCTTCCTTTATGATACTTCTTAGGGATCCTTTTAAATTCATGTAATCTTGGATATCTTCTAAATCCTTTTTAAAATGTTTATGTTTCTCTTGGGAAGGTTCCCTATCTTGAGTCACATGTTTATAATTTACATAATATTCTAAGTGTTTCTGGGTATAACTCTCAGTTTCGTTGAGGATAACCTGTGCTTGGATTTTTGTTGTAGTTTTCAAATTGTTATGAAAAGGATGAGAATCCTCATTAATGTTCCTTATATGTTGATGAGAGGCACTTATTCCACCTTGATTACCTATTCCAACTATTATGTCTTCCTTATCTATAATATCTCTGCCATATTCTTCCAGAATCATATCATGTTCAATTGAGAACCTCAATTATGTTGGGTATGTTTCAAGTTTAATGGGAGTGGTAAGATTACTTGTTGTAATTATTGTCTTAGTTCCTTTCTTTTCTAATTCATTCATTTTGTTATCCTCTATTTTGTACCATTGGGATAATTCTTCTAAAATTTCAATTTGTACTTTCTTGAGCTCTTCCATTATTCCTCCCACCATCCTCATTTTCTGTTCAATGTTTTGAACTCTTTCCTCCTGGCTAGGTTCACTTTTGTTCTATTCCAGACTTGGCATTTGTTCTGTTGGGGGTTCTGGGATTTTATCTGCACTTGATGATTGATTAGCTTCCTTAATTTTACATGTTGTTCTTGGGATCATGGGATATGCTAAACCATTTTCTATAGTTGTAGATTGGGATAGATTTACTGGCTGATTTAGCCCAGAAGTCTCTGCTTTATTAGGTTGTGAAGTTTTTTTAATTTTGAAGTCATGTGTATGTTTGAGAAATTGCACTTTAAAATTGTTTAGATTTTTTGTTTCATTTCTATTTGATTTTCTTTGGTATTCTGAGGTTGCCATTACAATTTTAGCTTCATCTTCTACCTCTATTTGCTCTTCATTTTTTATGGGAGATTTGCAAAATTCAGGTTTTAACCAAAAACTACCAAATGGCGAAGTGAGTTCAATGGGTTCTAAATGTTGAGTTGAGTTATGAATTTTAATTGCTACTTTAATATTAGATTTTTTAAAAACTCTTTGTCTAAATCCACAAAGATTCCTATATTGTTTGCAATGTCCTAAATAATATGGTTGTGTATGTATTCTACAGGTAGATTAGGAAATTTAACCCACTTGATAACATCTAAATTACTAACACTATAAGGATAAAAGTTAGGGCACCAATCCATAAATAAAAAACCAAAATTTTGATAGTTCAGAAAAACTCCTACTAGTAAGGATTGCTTGAGATTAATGTCCTTGCAGTTTACAAATAAAAAATCATTGTTTAGATATGAGATACTTACCTAATTTGGAAATTTATTTTCAAACCATTTTCTGATTGTTGGGTTAGGGCATCCGATTTCTAACCATTTAGCGAAGATGTCGCGTTCTTCATAGTATTTGGACATACCAGTTATGAATTTGGAATCAATGCTGAGTCTTGACACTGTTTTGGTCTCCTGCGAAATTTTATCAAAGTTTTTTGGATCTAAACTCTTTTGGCCCAGCTTCATAGTCTCTGGATCTGTAATCCTGAGCATCAAAGACATCTTTAGAGGTACTTGTTTGAAATAAGAAGTAAAAAAATTGTGTTTATGGGGTGGGGTATAAAACCCTTTTTGACACTCCTTTTTCTTTCCTTGATATCTTGGGTCAACTTTCTGTTCCAGTTTCTGATTCTTCTTGACTACCTCATGTTGGTTCCTATGGGGGGGAGAATAGAGAGGAACCTAGAGGTTTCTATCATTTTCCTTACATTGTAGTTATCAAAAAAATTTATTGAGCGGTATATCGAATGTGGACTGTTGGATCTTCCCAAAGCGAGTTGAGGGCTTATTGGCATGTTTTCATGCCCTTCTTGCATTATGCGCATAAGAAGGAATCCAATTGTCCTTTACTTCTTGTGCTACAATATGCCTCTCCTGTGGTGGTGCCCTAGGTCAAGCCCTAGGGGAATCATGCAAAATTGTGCAAATCTCTTGATGGACAACTGGAATATGGCAATGTTGATGATTTTGCAAGAGATTTTGGGGATGGGAGAGTCCATCAGTGTTCGCATATTTTGTTTTGGAAAAAAATTTAATTTGTGAATCCAATGAGTTAACTGTGCAAATATTCATCATGCATAGTAGAGGCATATTCAAAGATCAGATAATTTAATATTTTATTTTTTATATTTTTTTATATTTTTATATTGTTAAATCCCGCTCTGCTAAGAGATTTTCTGAATCAATCATTAAACTGAAACAATATATGATCTGTTCATAAATACAACTTATTCTTGTAGATGTTTAGATCTATTGTAAGCTCATAATACCTTTCTAATCATTGTTTCCTTTTGTTCATTTTGTTGGAGATTTTCTTCTATGCAGATAGTTGATTGTATGTTTGTCATTGATGACAACATATAATATACAACAGTGTCCTGTATGTATTTATCAGTACAGACATATTAAGCCTTGTGTGTTCATTTATATGTTGTAGAAATTTTCTAGATGCTATGTGCATTCACGCAATTTCAGTTATGCAATTTCAATTGAGTTATGTTAATCTGTTTTGGCAGTTACAGTTTCTGGAGATTATCTATTAAGAGCCGACGTATTTACATTGTTTCTTGAGTTGCGCCTATCTTCAGGATATGTGTGTTTATATTCATGTTTATTTATGAGTTAATGATGATTATCCAAATGCGCTAAATGTATTTTAATAGAAGTGTGATGTTTGAGTTAATTTGGTAGAGCCGACTATGTAAAGCGATGCGTCCACTCATTTTGAGTTGTGCGGTCCTAACTTTGATTGTGTGCTTAGTTAAGTTGACAAGAAAATTTTTGAAGTGTTTCCTATAGCTGTCGTAACCTTAGCCTTGGGGAAGATACATATAGTAGTTCAAATGTGATTGCTAAGAAAGAAAATGAAGTGAAAAAGATAAGACATAGCAGAGAAGAAAGTTAGACAGTAAAGCTACATCATTCATTAGTTGAAGATCTATGTGAAGAAGCAGAAGAAGATAAAAATTCACTGGAACTGATCAAGATAGCAGGTCTACTCAAATAGTTAATTATCAGATATAGTGTATATCTATCTTACAGAAGGTTGCAGCCTTCACCATTTGAGTAGTGAGCTCTTGGACAGTGTGTCCTCACCTCTAACAGGGTTATTTGTAAAAGACTCCTAATAGGGTCTGACCTTTGACCAGGTCTCTGTACTTATTTCATTGTAAAGTTCAACTCCTAATAGGGTTGCAAGATCTTCTAACAAGGATCATTATCAAATAGTATAGTTATTTGTGGGTGCTAATTCCCACCAGGGTTTTTACCTAATTTGGTTTTCCCTATTACCAAAATTGTGTTGTTCAATTATGTGTTATCTTGTTGAGTTTATGTTTAAAGTTATTCTGTACTTAATTGAAAAAGAATTGAATCTTGTAGATAACTGATTCACCCCCCCACCCCTCTCAGTTATCTCTTGAGACTATTCCTAACAATTGGTATTAGAGCCAAGTGCCTTGGAGAGAAAGATTAACAACTTAAGGTAGATCAGATGGCATACTTCATAAAAGAGAGTCCTAAGATTGATGGAGAGAATTATCTTGACTAGAAGAACAAAATGATAACACATCTACAGTGCGTTGGTTTTGAGATTTTTGAAATAGCCACACAAGAAGTTTTTGTTCCCTCTCTAAAAGACCTTGCAAAAGATGAGGCTACTAGTAAACAAAAGGATGTATTCACCACTAATGCAATTGCTAAGGAAGCCCTTATAAGTGAATTATCTGACAGTGAATTCTCTGAGATTAAGAAAGTAGACAAAGCCTACACCATATGGAAGTATTTATAAGATATGTTTGAAGGAGATATTCAAGCAAAGAATGCACGGAGAAAGACATGGAAAATAAGTATAAAAACTTAGAGATGCTACCTAAAGATAACATCAGAGCTTACAATCAGAGGATTAATGAATCAGTTTTAGGAATCAGAAACAATGGTGGAGAAATTTCAGAGGAAGATATAATGGACAAACTGATGACTACATTTACAACAGACTATGAGAGAAAGATAAACATCTTGGATGAAACCATGCAATTTTCAAAATACTTCAAGAGAGAGACTTTGATCAGAAAAATATTTGCATTTGAGATATCAAGATTGAAGACAGAACCCAAAAGTGAAACAACTTTCAAAGCCTCAGTCCATGGTAAGAAATCCTTGAGCAGCCCTAGTAATAATAAGAAAGAAGAAGTGGATATAGAACTAGAAGAAATCATTTCTATGATTTCCAAGAAAGAAAGGAAAGGTAAAGGAAAATATGAAGGACAACTACCATTCAAATGTTTTTCATGCAACAAAGTTGGCCATTTTGCATCCAAGTGTCCTACAAGAGTCAAGAAGTTCAAATTAGATTACAAGCCCAAATATGCTAAGGAATGCTATCATGCTAAAGATGGTGTAACTGGTGATGATTCAGGAGAAGGTGAAATTGGATTTGTTGCCATTAAAGACAATGAGAAAATGCTAGAAGAAATGGACAATGATGATGAAAATAAAGCACAAGAGTTAGCATTAGTTTCCAAAGCAGACATTAGAACTGACTAGATCATTGACAGTTGATGCTCACATCACATGATAGGAGACAAAGATAGATTTGTACATCTAGACAAGTACAAAGGTGCTATGGTTAGATTTGGAGATAATACTCCCAAACCTATCATAGGTAGAGGTTCTATTACCTTAGATGGAAAGAATAAGATAGATGATGTTCTTTATGTTGATGGTTTAAATCATAACCTACTAAGTGTTGAAGAATTTCTTGACAAAGGATATCAATTGGAATTCAAAGAAAACAAGTGCATCATTAATAAAAAACAAGGAGATATGATTACATCAAGCTCTAAGACTAAAGGTAATTTCTTTTAGCTCAATTTAGAAGCAATTTTTTTTGTTGCAAAAGTAGATGATAGTTGGCTATGGCACAAAATACTTTGTCATATCAATTTTAACAACATAGTAAAGATAAGCAATGTAAAGGTATTAAGAGACCTTCCTAGTATTGCAAGACCAGTTGATACTATGTATAGGGAATGTGTGATGGGAAAGCATGTAAGGAGCTCATTTAGAAGAAAGCAGAACTCAGCAGAAAACAAATTAGATCTAGTGCATACATACTTATGTGGTCCTACTCAAACAAGAACATACTATGGAGAAAGGTATTTTATTTTGTTTGTTGATGATTTTTCAAGGATGATGTGGGTTGTGTTCTTAAAGGATAAGTCTAAAGCTTTTGAGAAGTTCAACATATTCAAAGCTAAATTTGAAAATGAGTCTAGATTAAAATGAAAGTGTCTGAGATCATATAGAGGAGGAGAATTCACCTTTGACCAGTTTTATGAGTATTACAAAGAACATGGGATCAAAAGGTAGTTGAGTGCTCCTAGAACCCCTCAACATAATGGGATTGTAAAAAGAAGAAATAGGATCACACTTGACACAACACACACTATCATGATTGAAGGAAAAGTTGCACACACCTATTGGAGAGATGCAGTCAATACATCAGTCTATACTATCAATATGATACAACTAAAGCCAAGCGCAAATAAAAAACCTTATGAACTTTGGTTTGGTAATGTACCTACAGTAAAATACTTTAGAATCTTTGGAAGCAAGTGCTACATCAAGAGAGATGATGGTGTTGGTAAGTTTGATGTCAAAAGCGATGAAGGTATTTTCCTTGGTTACTCTACTAAAAGAAAAGCATATAGATGTTTTAACTTGAGATTGAAGAAGATAATTGAAAGGACACATGTGAAGATTGATGAGAAGTTCATGATTCAAGAAAGATACTATGATTATGCACCTATGATTGAAGATGAACCCAGGCCTAGCAGTAAGGAAACTATTATTGAAGAAATGTTTGATTGTATTGATGTAACATGCAATGACCCTGAAACAAGCAAAGAAGAATCACATATAATAGATGAGGATGTCACACCTAAAGTTCCAAAATTTACAACTACATACCATTCAAAATATGATATCATTGGAGATTAGAGCAGTAGATTTTTGACAAGATCTAAAGAAAAAGGTTTAACAAATGATGAAGAGGTATGTTTACTTTCACAAATTGAACCCTTAAGTGTTGAAAATGCATGTAATAATTTAGATTGGAAAATAGCAATGGAAGAAGAATTAGATCAAATAATCAAGAATGATACATGGGAATTGGTTCTTAGACCTTGTGACAAAAATGTGATTGGAACAAAATGGATATTCAAAAATAAGATGAATGAAGATTGTACAGTGGTAAGAATTAAAGAAAGATTGGTATGTAAAGGATATGCGTAGAGAGAAGGAATAGAATACACTAATACATTTTCCCCTGTGAGAAGACTGGAAGCTATCAAGTTGTTTTTGGCCTATGCAACATTCAAGAACTTTAAAGTATATCAAATGGATGTCAAGTCAGCTTTTTTGAATGGTGACTTGAAGGAAGAAGTTTACATAGAACAACTTGAAGGATTTAGTTTATCAGACAAACTAGACATGGTATGCAGACTAAATAAATCCCTTTATGGACTTAAACAGGCCCCAAGAGCTTAGTATGAGAGACTTGAAGGTTACTTGACAAAGATTGGATTCAAAAATGGAGCAGCAGATTGCAAATTATTCATAAGAGAGACACCTAATGGACTACTAATTGTTGCGATCTTTGTTGATTAAATTATCTTTGGAGGTAATGACAAGCTTAGTGTAGAATTCACCGTAGAGATGCAAACTGAGTTTGAAATAAGCATGATTGGACTTATAAAACATTTTTTGGGATTGAATGTAAAACAAACTGACAAAGGCATATTCATAAATTATTCAAAGTATGTGAAGGAGATATTGAAGAATTTAAAAATGGAAGATTACAAACCAGTAAGCACCCCCATGATAACAGGAAGAAATATTTCTAAAGAGGATGATTCCACAATAGTTGACAAGACACTATACAAGTCTATGATTGGAAAACTCATATATCTCACTCAATCTAGACCTAATATTTCTAATGCAGTTGGCGTTGTTGGAAGATTTGCAGCTGAACCTAAAGAAAACCACTTAATGGCAATAAAAATAATATTTAGATACTTAAAGGGAACTATAGACTATGGTTTATGGTATCCTAACTCAGAGAATGTACAACTTCATGTGTATACTAATGTTGATTGGGCAGGTTGTGTTGATGACAGAAAGAGTACCTCAGGAGGAACAGTATTCGTTGGAGACAGATTGGTCACTTCGACAAGCAAGATGTATAATTGTATCTCTCAGTCAATAGTAGAAGCAGCATTGAATTGTTCTACAATTGTTTGGATCAAACAGATGATTAAAGTCGTTGGTATTCAGATTGATTATCCTATTGTTATTCACTATGATAACACTACCACTATCAATATGTCAAAGAACCCTGTGATGCATGCAAAGACAAAACACATTGAGATCAAATATCATTTTCTAAGAGAAAAATTTGCAGACAAAGAAGTAAATTTGGATTATGTGAGCACTAAAGAACAATTAGCAGATATTTTTACAAAGCCTTTATCAAATGATACTTTTGAGTATCTCAGGGAGAAGGTGGGAGTAATTCCCTTCCTGAGTCTGATTAAAAATTGCAGCAAGAGCATCAGTCCTTGGTGACTGATGAATGGTTGACTACTCTACTTCTGGAGTAGTACCTATGTTTAATTGTTTTTGGCACCCTTTTCCATTGATGTCAAAGGGGGAGTATATAGTAAGGGGGAGCATATACTCTAGGGGAGTATTCAGTAATGAAAAATGTTGTAAAAAGAGGTACAACAATTAAGAGGAATTTTTGATGAGGATATTGAGAAGATTGTAAAAAGAAAGAGGATACTTTGGGTTGATGGTGTTTTTCATTTCATATGTTTCCATCAATGTCAAAGGGGGAGATTGTTGGAGATTTTCTTCTGTGCAGATATTTGATTGTATGTTTGTCATTGATGACAACATATAATATACAATAGTGTCCTATATGTATTTATTAGTACAGACATATTAAGCCTTGTGTGTTAATTTCTATGTTGTAGACATGTTCTAGATTCTATGTGCATTCACGCAGATTCAGTTATGCAGTTTCAGTTGAGTTATGTTATTTTTTTTGGGCAGTTATAGTTTCTAGAGATTATCTGTTAAAATATGACGTATTTACATTATTTCTTGAGTTGTGCCTATCTTTGGGATATGTGTGTTTGTATTCATGTTTAGTTATGAGTTAATGATGATTATCCAAAGGTGCTAAATTTTTTTTAACAGAAGCGTGATGTTTGAGTTAATTTGGTAGAGCTGACTATGTGAAGCGACGCGTCCACTCAATTTGAGTTGCGCAGTCCTAAACTTGATTGTGTGCTTAGTTAAGCCGACAAGGAAGTTGTTGAAGTGTTTCCTAAAGCCTTCGTGACCTTATCCTTAGGAATGATACATATAGAAGTTCAAATGTGATTGCTAAGAAATAAAATGAAGTGAAAAAGATAAGACAGAGCATAGCAGAAAGTTAGACATTAAAGCTACATCATTCATCAGTTGAAGATCTATGTGAAGAAGCAGAAGAAGATAACAATTCACTGGAACTAATTAAGATAGAAGGTCTACTCAAACAGTTCATTATCATATATAGTTTATATATATCTTACAAAAGGTTGCAGCCTTCACCATTTGAGCAGTGAGCTCTTGGACAGTGTGTCCTCACCTCTAACAGGGTTATTTGTAAAAGACTCCTAAGAGGGTCTGACCTTTGACCAGGTCTTTGTACTTATTGCATTATAAAGATCAACTCCTAACAGGTTTGCAAGATTTTATAACAAGCATCATTATAAACTAGTACAATTATTTGTGGGTGCTAATTCCCACCGGTGTTTTTACCTAACTTGGTTTTCCCCGTTACCAAAATTGTGTTGTTCAATTTTGTGTTATCTTGTTGAGTTTATGTTTAAAGTTATTTTGTACTTATTTGAAAAAGAATTGAATCTTGTGGATAACTAATTCACCCCCCCCCCCCTCTTAGTTATCTCTTGGGACTATTCCTAACACCTTTGCTCCACTTCTTTCTACTCAATGATGTTATTGCTTCTTTGTTGCTCGGTGTCTACAGAAATCTTTAGCTCTGTTCTTCAGATTGTTTGATTAGGTCTGTATGAAGACTTCTTATCTTCACCAGTATTCTCTTCAGCATCCTCTCTTATTCCCCCCAATTCATAATGAATTATCTTGTCTCTTTTATAGACATTATTTTACCATTTATAAGTCCTTGTCTTTCTTGTTCTTGATGTGATCCGCAAATCTCATCATTATTGCTTTAAATCTTGCTTTAGTTTTATCCCGCAGATTTCTTCTTGACAACTCGAATAAAACTAGCTTTAATCTCTAGCTTATCTTTATCTTTTAACTCGTCGATGAAAACAATGTAATAAATCAGTTAACTCCATATTTATCTCCTTCCAGCTAAGTTTTTTGTCATTTCTAAACTTTAGTTCTGATTGGTGTTTAGCTCCTTGTTTTCTTGGTCTTGACTTTAGTTGTCCTCGGGCATCTTTGTCCATCTGGGTTGTCTTTCCATCATGCAACACTGTGACTTTCACTTCTGCTCGGGTATCACTTTGGTTCTACTCGGTAATGCTTTCTCAGGTATCACTATGACTCTTCTCGGGGTTCTCTATCTGTCAGTGTGCAATGTTCATCGGTGTTTGTTTTCACTTGGTGTATACTGAACTTTTATGTATTAATAATAACATAACCTTTATCTCTTTGGTTCTTTGAAGTCTTTAAAAATATGTATATGACCAATCAGATTATATCAAGTTGACATCAATGACAATACAATACATTAACTGATTTAATGACTTGCAATAACTTTCTGCATCTCAGTGATCATCAACTATACATCTTCAAACATTCAATCAGTTATTGTTCATCAATAAATTCTCCTTCTCTCTCCCCTTGGGATGAGTGGAACTAGCATAATACATCTCGTTAGCCTTTCTACTTTTTCCTTCTTTTCTTCTCTCATGGATCATCTATCATAACACAACTTGCTAGACTGTAGGATTCATGGTTTCTCACTCTTATTTCCATTCTCTCATATATTTTCTAGTGCATTATATCATGGAGTGTTGATCATCCTTGGCATATGCTCTTTCCCTTTCCATGTGATCACTTGTGCTCTTGCAATAGCTTTCCAAACATGAATCTAATAAATGTGACATTTTCGATCCAGCTCTCTTTAGCTAGTTGATTTGGAGTTTTATTTTAGTAGTAACCCATTTTTTGTTTGTGCATTTTATCTTTTGTCACTATATTTTTTATTTTTTTTGTGCCCTTATGCATGGTTTTCCAAGTTGAGATTCTTTTTTTAGAGTCGTATGTCCTTGAACTTAGTGATGTCTTATCTCTTTGTAATTTTCCCATGATTATTTATTTCTCTATTTTCTCCTCTCTTAGTTTACCATGAGCATGATATTATCTCATAATCCCACTAAAGTGGGGGATAAATGTGTCATCCTAAATTTTAAGCATTCAATTAGTGTACAATTTATAGATTTATTTAGCATCCACCTTAGTGTATTTTCATAGTAGGACTTTATATGGCACTTCATGAACACCTAAATTTGAATATAAGTTCTCTATCATTTCAATATTATTTAAAAATTGAGGTAGGCCCTTATTTCTATACGTGATATTATATTTTTCCTCCAATCACATAATTTATTTCATCACTTAGGCCCTATGTTATCATTTGTGGCCTTTGTATTCTGCCTTTGATTATGAAACTGGTTGTACTCTATATTTTACCATCCTTTGGTTATCTAGGACATATGGTCTCAATCCAAGCTCTGATTATTAGAACATAACTCCTAGGGTGTTTTGATTCTGATTATCTAGAACATAACACCTAGGGTGTTTTGATTCTGAGAACATAATGCCCAGGCAATTTTGTTCCCCAAGGATCATGCCTAAATTGGATCTGGGGTCCCGTCTCGGTGGTTTAGTGAGATATTCATATCTATAGTTGGCATGCTTGTGTTTTAACCCTTAATATGTTGTGAGAGGTATATAAACACCCTATCTCTCTTCATTTTGGTAACCATACATGATCAATATTATCAAGCATTTCTAATTCACTATCAAGAATTCATGTTCAAGCAATCAAGGAAAGCATTCAAGCATCCAAGATCTAGACTTCTTATTAAGAATTCAAGGTGTTCTTCTTTATGGAACTATCTTATTTCCCTAATTCAAGGCCAAGTAAATGAGTTTTCTATCAAGGAAGGAGATACACCCATTTACACATCTTCTTTCTTTTTCTCAAACAAGCATTGTGGAAAATTACAACATCCATTTACAAAAGGTTTTGTCTTTCATGATTTCCTTTTAGTTTTTGTGTTAAGTCAAAATATATTGCACTATCTTATTTGATCACATTAAAAGAATAATTTTCATTATCAAGGTATGATACATTCTATTTTTCAAATCTAACCTTTGTTATCTAACAACATGCCTTCATTTTTTCATTTTATTGCAAGGTTGATTCCAAATTTGGGTTTGAATAAGGCAAACCCCTCTATCTAACCTCATCCTTGTTTTTTTTTGTGTATAGGGACAAGAAACACAACTATCAGTATTGGATTTAGCAGTATAGGTTCTATTAGGAAGTCTACATGTGAAACTAGGAAAAAATCCTAGAATCAAAACACCTCAAGCCTTT
Source organism: Thuja plicata (assembly GCA_018584345.1). Taxonomy (NCBI): domain Eukaryota; kingdom Viridiplantae; phylum Streptophyta; class Pinopsida; order Cupressales; family Cupressaceae; genus Thuja; species Thuja plicata. The sequence goes on from MU228104.1 coordinate 8,338,712, forward strand.
TGTTCCTAACAAAACAACTTCGGATTCAAGGTGCAGGTCACAATAGTTTTTGACTTTCCATTTCTGGTCATTACACGTTTCTGACTATTTTTGTCAGTCCGTAATTTCCCAGAACTGTCTAATTTAGTTTATTTTAATCAATTATCTTGCATCATTAAATTAATTCTCCATATATATTTCAAACTTAATCATAGTAATGACGGATCAATGAACTTTCTTAGTGCTTAAGCCTCACTTATGCCTATTGGGTCATCTTCCTTTCAATTTTGCATTAAGAAAAGGTGGGTGAACCCCTTGTATATCTCACCTTCTCTTTTTATTATTGTACAATACTTTCTCTTGAGGATATTTCATAGCTCCTTTATTTTGACTATGATGGTTACTTTGAAAATGACTAAAATTATGGTTAAATTGATAAAGTTGAGGTACAAATCCCTTGTTACTATTTGGGAAATCCTATAATTAAGAGCATATTGAAGTAATTTAAAAAAATATTAGATTCAAGCCTTAGAATTCCACTTAGTAAATGAATTAAAACATTAGAAAACACATTTTTACATCTTACTCTCCAAAGATGCAAAATTATGTCTTATCTTGAATTTGAAACTTTATTCTTTATTCCTAGACCAAATAAATCTAGCATTAGTTCAAATGATGTCCAAATAAGACAGGCTATCTTGAAACAAAATGTACTAATGTCTTTAGAAAATGTGCATCCCTAAAACAAAATTTTCATGGTTTCAATTGCATCACAAGAGGGGTATTTAATTATCTCAAAAATAAAACCTCTTAATCTCACCAAGTATTAATTTATAGTGCAATATTTTTGTAATGTCCCCACCTCCTAGATTGATTGTAACTTGATCCCTTGATATGAAAACCTTTTCTTAGTTTTCAACTAAGTATGATCTGCTTATCTCAACTTATAATTATTATCTTTGCAATATCCTTAAGGTTGTGTTGTTCAAATTATATCTTATTTGTGTTGGCATATTGATGTAGTGATGGTAAGTGTGTTTTTGTGATGACATAGTGATTTCATTACATGATGATCTGATATTATATTGTCATTGATGTCAACTATTGACTTTGTGTTCATGGTATGTTGTCAAGAATATTTGTGATGAATGGTGAGTTTCAATGAATTTCAATGGTTTCTATCATTAGGGGACACTTAGGTATGTCTTTGGATGTCAAATGCATGACCGCTACTACTGAAGTAAGTTTATGTGAGACTTGTAATCAAATAGTGTATAATAGTACAACTGCTAGAACAATTAATGACAAGTGATAAATTATTTGAATGTCTTGTAAAATATTTTATATATCTTGTGGCATGGTCATATGATATGGTGGTTAATAGTGTTCAGATGCTATAGTTGTAATTGCAACTACTTTGAGTAACTGATGTGTGGGATAAGTGATCGGTGAGCAGAGTTTGTATTATTCAACAGGTTAAGTGTTTGTGTTCTTGAGCGACAATTGATAAAACTTGTATCAATGATTGGTATTGATGTGGCAATGATTAATGAATAATGATTCATGATCTATTAATGTGTATTTATGATTGGAGGTGATGATCTAGCATCACATTGTTTGATGTTATCTAGCGGAGAAGATTCTAGAGGAATTTTGTGTATGGTCAAAATGTGTTTGACTCTTTGGCTCAATTTCATATGTAAATCGTTGTGTAGGTCGATGGGGTCTTGGAAATTTTTTTTGTACATTTAATTTTATTGTTTGGAACGTTAGATTTGAGTGGGATGCTTTGTAACTTCATTTTAGGTTTTGTTTAAAGTGATGGACTTAATAGTTCACTATATAAATGTTGAAGTTGAATGAAAATTGTGTTGATTGTGTGTTGAGAAAGTGTGGTGTAAGGTGCATGTTGTGATCAAGCAAGGGAAGAGTGGAGTATGATCAAAAGATATTGTGTGCTTTAGAGGATTTGATGAAGAAGAGGTAGTGCTATTTTTTAGATCATTGTTTTTGTTGTTTCCTAATAGTTACAACAGGTGAAATCCCCTAACAGAGTAGTTCCTAACGTATATTTATTATAAATATTCTGACAAGGTGACACATTAGCTTGTATTTTAAGTCCTCTAACAAGGATAATCTTAATAGGGTAAAGGTTCTAACAGGCCTAAGGTAAATCCCTTAACCGGGTAGCACTTAACAATGATGTTGTAAACTCCTAACAGGGTTAATCTCCTCACAATGCGTACTTTAGAAGAGTACATTATTTTAGTGGGTACTAATCTCCACCATGGTTTTTTCCCTATTTGGGTTTCCATGAGATAAATCTGTGTGTCAAATTTAGGGATGGTTTTGGATGCTTGAGATTTTTATTTGTTGTTATTAAGGTTATTCTTGTGAATGATGATTAAAGTTTAAGTGACTGTAAAGTTGATTTATTTCGTATATTACCAATTCACGCCCCCCCCCCCCCTCTCAGTAATCTGATCTCAGGTCTAACAACTAGTATTAGAGCATTGGTCCTTTGTTGTGGTGAATCTTAACAGCTTGAGATAAAGATCCAAGATGATGAGAAAGGAAGGTCCTAAATTCACAAGAGAGAACTACTCAATATTGTGCGATCGGATAAAGCTCTATATTAAGGGCCTGGGTGATCACTATTGGGATCATGTAGAAAATAGGTATATTGTCCCCTGAGGAACCCTAAATCTAGATCAATTGAAGGTTAAGAATGAACATGTTGCTACTATGGAAGCTATTTCAAGTACTATTTCATATGCAAAGTATGTTGATATTAAAGACTTAGATTATGCTTATGAAATGTGGGAGAAGTTGAAAACTGTCTATGCTGGAGATCTACATATGCAGAAGGCAAAGGTTGACAACTTAAGAGGAAAGTATGATGAGATGAGAATATAAGATAATGATAACATTGAGCTATGCAGTTAGAGAATCAAAGAAGTTGTTTCTACTATTCGAGGTGTTGGTGGTAATCTTCCTAAGGAGCGTGTGGGAAGAAAGATGTTAAGGACTTTAGTACCTCAGTATTCTATTATAGTTTCAACTATACAAGGGCTCAGATCTTTAGGAAATTTTATTGTTACTCTGGATGCATTAATAGGGAAATTAACTACATTTGAGGTAAGTAATTATGATAATAGCATGCCTAAAGTTGAAGCTTATTTCAAGTCATCATTGACTCTTGCACCATCTAGGAAAGGAAAGAAGATCTCTAATAGTTCTTCAGAATGTCACTCTAATGATTATGAATCTATCATGTCTTAACAAAGAGATCAAGAGGATTAGGAAGCCTTGATTGCTAGAAGGCTGCCTAGAGGGAAATATATATACAAGAGTAAGTTTCCTTTTAAGTGATTTACATGTAAAAAAATCAGTCATATTGCCTCTAGATGCCCTGACAGTGACATGAAGTAGAAACCAAGAAGATTCAAGGATAAGAACAACAAAGTTTATTTCTAGGTTGAGGAAGGTGTTACCGATGAGACATCTGATGGAAGAGATGAAGATGAAATTGTGTTTGTTGCAGTTAAGGAATATCCCTCAGAAGAAGGTGAGAGAGATTTAGTTTCTAACATGAATCATAGTGGTAACTAGATTATTGATAGTAGGTGCACTCATCACATGACCGGTGATAAAAGAAAGTTCATTAAGTTGGAGGAATGTGATGGAGGCTCAGTAAGGTTTGGGAATGATGCTCCCTATTCAGTAAAAGGTAAAGGATCCATTTCTTTGAATGAAAAAACTATTTGTGGTGATTTTTACTAGGTTGATGATTTAAGATACAATTTGTTAAGTATTTCTTAGTTAAATAACAAAGGTTTCAGATTGGAGTTCAATGGAGGTATGTGCATAATTATTGGGAAATCAGGAGAACTGATTTCTACCGGTGAACAAACAAGAGGTAACTTGTTCCATCCAAATTATACTAATAAGAGTTGTCTTCTTGATAAGGTTTAAGATTTTTTGTTGTGGCATAAGAGTTTTTGTCAATTAAATTTTGATATCTTGATCAAACTTAGTAAGATGAAGTTGGTGAGAGGTTTTCCTAACCTAGTGAAACCAGACAATGTAATGTGCAAAGAATGTCAGCTTGGGAAGTTAACTAGTTCTAGTTTCATCAGTAAAAAATATTCTTCTAAAAGTATCATAGACTTAGTTCATATTGATCTATGTGGTCCAATGAGAACTAGGAGTTACTATGGTGATAGATACTTCATGTTATTTGTTGATGATTTTTCTGTTACTCCTAAAGAGAGTTTTTGTCATTATATTTATGTAAATTCATATATCAGTGAAAGAAACCGAAGGAAGGAAGTCATATAATGAAGAAGACATAGTTGATAAAGGCAACTAAGACAACCACCAAGTACTGAGTAGGTATCAAGCACTGAGAGAGCTATATATACCAAGTCATGCAGAGACAATTACCGAGCACTCACAAATACCAAGAAGAGAGTACAGAGTTAACTAAGTAAGAACAATCATGTTTACTAAGCACTCCAGAGCTGACATTTACTTTGAAATTAGATACATTGGATTTGGACACTGAGCATGAAGCGTTGTACAGAATTCAAGGTAAAAGTTAGCTGAGTCATTGGGAATCCAAACACACGATTGGATAGGATCACGAGGAAGATTCATAAATAAATTTTTAGAAGACATACGACATTGGAGATGTAACCTAAGTTTAACCACTTAATCTCCACCATTGATTCTTTATGCCCTAAATCCATTTAACCGCCTAAATATTGTATAAAATATTAGTTTTGAGAGAGAGAGAGAGAGAGAGAGTTGACATTGCAGAGGGTTGACAGTGTTAAGATAGTTGACAGAGTTGAAAGAGATGATGAAGATGTTGAAAGGTGAAGCAGAGGAGAGGTATGAAGAATGAAGTAGAGCTTATGATACTAAGCTATCAAGTGTAGAATATGGTAACATAGATATAGAACATACTGAGTCTGGACAACAATTGATTGATGCACTTTTATTAGACATTTTGTAGTAAATTTTGTTGTTATCAGTGAAGTACAAATCTTGCTTGTGGGTAGACCCTGATAGGTCTTATATTTATAAATCCTTTAACCAAGTACATCTCTTAGATTAGAGCTTTTCAAATCCTCTAGCAAGGTAGACTGAATAAGTCTTTTGTACTCTTAACTTATTATATTACTCATAATAGGGTAAGCTATCAGAAGTAGCTAAATTTTTAGCTCTAACCGAGTAACCTTTTTACTGCAGTAGTGAAGGATTGTGGGTGTCATCCCTATCATAGTTTTTCCCTCTAACAAAGGATTTCTGCATGATGAAAATCTATGTGGTATGTGTTGCATATTTTATGGTTTGGAATATTTACTTTATGTTCATTATATGCACTCTATTCAACTCGATAATAGATCTAAATGAATGGTTAAAAGTTTTAAGGGTATTGATTCACCCCTCCCCTCTCAGTACTATTACACATCTAGATTTTCACCCTTTATCCAAGCTCTCGTAGTCTTGGTAATCTAGTGTAACATGGGAATCATCTCAAGGTTGTGGGATACTAAGAGTATAAATGTGCACATGGAAATTTCAAGCACTTAAGTCACCCAAAAGGTAATAAGGAAATAGAACAGGTCTTAGGTAATTAGGGTTTATCAAATACATAGGTTTTTCAACACTTAGATTATTTGCATGGGTAGGGCAAAGAAGGAACTGAAGAGACTGTAAAATACAACCAAGATCAAAAACTAAGGTCAACCTCACAGGATGAGCTCAACCCTCGTGGGAGCCTCATTTTACTCCACCTGTTAGCCAAAATCTCCATAATGGGAAAATTTGGGTAACAAGTACATAACTTCCTAAGTTATTCCAACTATACTAACAATTGGTATCAGAGCTAGTCTCTTGATAAAAGGGTTTAAAAACCTAAGAGGAAAGATCATGGCTATGGAAAGTTACAAGCAATCTAAGAAGATTGATAGTCTTGAGTTTGAACTAGAAAATGCACAAGAGATGATTGAATATTTGAAAAGAAAGTTGGAAAAGTCCTTGAGAGTGAGGAAGCAACTGTGTAGTGAACTTAAATCTACACAAGAACATGTTGATAATCTTGAGACAACATCTAAAGGTAGTTTGAGTGATGAAGTTGAATCAACCATTGCAGAACTCTTGGAAAAGAATAAGACACTCACCGAGAAACTGAAGTCAGCAAAGAAAGATCAAGAGGCTCAAAAAGTAAGAATCACTGAGATACTTGACACTAAGGGAGTAGTTGAAAATGTATTGAAATTAGCTAAGAAGATAAAAGAAATTCTGGAACTAAAATAGCTGAGAAAGAATCTAAGAATCAAGCACTCAAGTGTGAATTTGAAAGATTGGCTAGGGAAATGAAATATGAAAAAGAAGCCAATGAGATACTTAAGAGAAGTGTTGAATCACTAAGATCATTGGATGCACAGATCAAAGGTTAGAAACAACCTAGTGACAAAACAAGACTTAGATTCAATAGTGAGAGCACTACTAATAAAGGAGAATCATCTAAGAGAGTTGAAAGTCAAGACACTTCTACCCCACCAAAGACAAAAAATCCTAGTTGTTACCACTGTGGAAAATCTGGACATACTACAAATGTCTACGGAAGCAAAAGAGGTAAGTCATTGAGCTGACCTAAGTTTGATGGGTACTGCTATAACTACAATAAGTATGGTTACCAAGCATTTGAATGTAGATGAAGGAATGTAAACAACATAAGGAAGCCTAAGTTTGATGGATACTACAGTACTTGCAACAAGTATGATCACAAGTATGAAGAATGAAAATCTCCAAGGAGAAATGACAAATGGGTACCGAACTCACAAAACATGAAGAGTAACTAACAGAATACATCTATACCATGGGACTACAATAAAAGGATATCATGTTTAGTCTATGGAAGGTATGGAGATATAGTAGAAAATTGTATGTTACTTCATGGTAGAAATAATAGAACTTGGAGAAACCCAAGAATGGCATGTTTCCATTGTCACAAGACAGGTCACCTTGCCAAAGTTTGCAGGTACCGAGAGAAGACTCCAACCGAGGAAGAGACATCTAAGAAACCAAAAGTAAATATTGATGAGATGAGAGAGTAGATGAATATGACATGGAAGAGAAATACCATGGAAGATGGAACATCATTCAGAATAGTTGAAGGCACCACATCCTCCAGATCGGGTGCAACCAACTCTAACTAATCAATCATAAAGTATGTATAGGAACTCCAAAGAAAATATTTAAATCTTAAATCAGTTCCTAGTATATGTGAAGAGATCCACATTAGCATATTTAGATGCATTCAAATACATATTAATAAATTCTTATTTTACATCATTCAGTAAGAAGGAAGTAAAGACATTTGGTAAAAGGGATTGGTAAAGCATTTATTATTATTTTATGATCATTGGAAACCCTAAAACCTAGTGAAAGCTATAAATAGACCCAATCATCTATCATTGTCACTTATCATTTTCAAGAGCATTGTGAGAAAATTTACAAATCTTAATCTTCAAGCATATTTGAGCAATCAACAAGGTATTCCTAAACTATTACAATCTTTTGCAAGATAAGTTGAACATATTTGGATATCAGTTGGTGTTTCCCTATTTTTGATTGTGTAATTGAATCAAGAAAATTGAAGCCCTAAGTGAATCTAAAATAGAATTTGAAAATATGGCACCAAAGCTTAAGAACCCAGTTGTTGAAGAGAACGTTGAACCTATAAACCCTAAGTACAAGCTACCTCCAGTTATAGCAGCAGAACCTGATAAGATGGGAGCCCTAACATCAATACCACTAAGGGTTACATTGATCAAAGATGTGCAAGAATTCATACATTACAAAGTTAAGGAAATATGCATAGCATAGATTGATATGTCATTTCAAAAACTATGTGTGAACGAAAAATTGAAAGATGGTCACGTTCATCTAGAGACTAAGGGTTTGACTCATCCCCTTCATATACCAAGAGTATTCAAAACACAGTGGGTAGAATAGTCCTCAGCCGAGTACATGACCAATTCATGTGGCTTGACCAACTAGTGAAGATCACAAAATATGTTCTACACATCGTAACTGGTTACCCGATTGGTGACAAGCCAAAGGCCATGAGTCAAATTGAGAAGAACAAACTGAGTGAATTGACAAAGGAAAAATGGGATGGGAGAGGTCTAAAGACATCTACTATTGAATACCCTAAACTGAAATTTTAATGTAATATTATATCCTACAGAGTATTTCAATCTTCAAGAGTTGACAATGTACCATGTGGAGTTGTAGATTTGGCATACAAAATTGTGAAGAAGGACATGCAGATAGACATCTATGAGATTTTTCTAAAGCAATTGGAAGGCAACATGAACACCACAAGGAAAGGAAATTCAAATACTTTGAAGTCTTGATCATTATTGGTAAGCATTTATTTCTATTTTATAAATATATTCCCATCTATCATTAATGTTACATTAAGAAGAGAGAAACCTGTAATGTATCAAATAAATGATTATGAATGATTATTTTCTTAAGTTTCAAGATAATATGCATAAGAAGTACAGGATAGAACCCCAATTGGTTGAAAAATATCATGAAGCCATATGTTTTGAAGTGGACATCGACACATGTATCTATTAGTTAATAGATTTGTCCTTCAAACACAAATACATAATTGAATTCAAATGCCCACAATGAATTACAAACCACACTAATGGTTGGACAGATTATCATGGGATTAATAATCTTCCTCTGAATTATTCGGGTATAGCTCCTCGTGTAAGATCTTCAATGAATTTAGATAACCACTTACAAAGATGCTTTTAACCTGAAAGAAAGAAAGGTATACAAACATCTACCAGTAAACATGAAAAATATGCAAAGAAGCTAATATAACAACTAAGCACAACAGACAAATGACACAAAGTCCACTGGTTCTGACCTTACATTACAGAGAAAATGCAAGAAGAGAAACATATCATTCTCTTTCCAATTCACTAATAACTAAGGCGTAAAGACCAAAATATTATCATGCATGTAATCACTTGAGTCATAATTATACTCACAGGAGATTGGTCAATTCATAGATTGACCTCAATCAAAAAATAAATATCAAAAATCAAAGATTTGGCATACAAATACTTCTTTTTCTTTGAATATACAAAAGATGACAAAGATCTAATTGCTTCCATACTCTCAAATTACAATCTGGAAAAACCACAACATTTCTTTCCCTCCTACATTTACAAACAAAAATAGAAACAAAGCCCTCTACCTATATCACAAAGTCTCCATAGTAGAGCTAAAAAATGGAAACTCGTCTCTATCTACAGTTTTACAATAAATAATGTTTCTTTTTTTTCCAATTCAATTTTCATAACCATTTCTTGAAAACTTATTTTGGTTATCATACCTACCTTTTTCAGTTATCTCCCACAATCATCTCTTTTTTAATTGCAGCCATTTGAAATTAACCTTTATATAACCTTTGGCTGCTTTCCCACCTTGTAATTTGATAGTTTTATAAAATTTTGAAATAAAATTTTAAATTAACATTTTTTAAGAAATGCAATTGGATTATGGATAGGTGGAACTTGCTCATGATGAAGTGTTGTCATCATTTTGTTACTGTTATGGGTAATTTAGATAGTATAGGGAACAGTCATCTGTATCTCGTGAACCAAAACTAATTGTGAAGATTGCTCCAGTGAGAGTATAGATAATTAGGTTTCTTAAAACATATTTCAATTTAAGAAAGATCCAACAATGGAGTTGGAAGTTATTCCCCCTGTAATATGACTTTTTTTCTATTTCCTGCAAATTCGTGATTACAAAATCTTCTTAAATGTTTCTCCTGCACAATCATCTCATGATTTCCTTGATATGCTTGAGTGATTCAATATATTCACCAGATGAATCAAGTAAATTATCAATATATATATATATATATATATATATATATATA